>CACRXK020008067.1:0-21492 GCA_902702795.2 Paramuricea clavata
GTATTTCATAATTTCATAACCGACTTTAACTTTAGTCTATTTACTACCTTGTAACACTCGTTTCTCTATATTTTTGTTTGACATTTATCCCTTCGAAAAAGTGACGATTGAAAAATTTGACGATTAACGCAAGTTGAACGTATAAAGCAATTTTTGCATAGAAGATACTCGTAGACTAATAATTTTCAGTCTTAACGAAAAGACAAAATGTCTTGATTTTTAATGTCTTTAGCTTGTAATACATAGATCACTAATCTGGAATATGCTATAGTAGTATGGGTGTATAATTTAAGCTAAAATTTGACTACAGACCTATAATCGACTAACGCATTTGTATCACCATTGCATGCTTTCTGATCTGAAAACTATCGGGAAAGGATACTCTATCCTGTCCTACCGTTTCGGATGTAATTCCTATGCAAAGCTACCTACCACTGATAGATTAAGCATAGAATGGAACGGAGGTAACCAAACATTTAAAAGATATAGATCAGATGAATGGTTACCAAGTGTGTTAGGCAATTAGGTCTTTGGGTGCATGAATTATTTTGAAATTGTTAAAGATATATATATTTTCATTGATTTATAAAAAGTATGCAATATCGCTTATTCATTGCCCAAAAATATCCAATCATTCGTATAAGTAGTTATATACTCGGGGATAATAATACATTTTCATATTTATTCCAATTCCTCATATAATTGTATAAAATCGCTACTTTTTATCTGACAAATAACATTAAATACAAAGAACCAAATCCAGTTCATTTCTTGAGGTCAGTCTATGTAGTTTGACCATTGATGGAGTGACTTTGTGTCATGGCACTGTTCGGTATTTTTATTCTGGTTATTAGTTGCTGGGACACCTATGCCGGCAACAATAGGTTTCGGGTGAATCTCCACAAAATGTGTTCTTTACAAAATGGAAATATCCCACCGCTTTATATACAAAACGCTAGATCCAATCTTTAAGACCCTTTAATGTTAATGTTTTGCAGTAGAATAAATGGAAATTAACAGAGTTGTTTTAGTTGGTTTTTTATTCTCATTCCCAACAAAAGACCAAACTGCATGTCAGCATTTGATCAATTGGTCAAAAACCTCATTTACAACGTTGTGCTTTCTATAATCTGAAAATGTTTGAACAGCTATAAAATAGCTTTGTAAAGAGCTTGGGCACCGAATTTCTGTTGGCTGTTGTTGAGAATATTTCCCCTCTATTAGACACTGTATTCTTTTGGTACTCTTTAAAAACATCCTAGTCCAGCCTCTCAACATCAGTCCGAAATATAATTCCCCTGATGACTAGAATGCTCTCAGAACAATAAAATGCAAAGACCCATGGGAATGCCATATTTACAGTTACCTAAGTACTATTAACCCTATCAAAATTGCTATATTATAAAATTACAATCCTTTCATATGTTAAATTTCGTGCCCCTTCGAGTTGTAAAACTTGAATTAAGAGCGTGGTAAATTTGAACAATACTTTCCTCCGTTTTCAACATCGATTTTGTTTTACCCTAACTGTGGTTTTACAACATACACATATTTTTCAAAGTATATTATGTATATCATATTACCTGTCATGTGCCTCAAGGGCAAATAAATTATTCATCATCAAGTATATGTTTTGACTACAAATAAATGGAGGCTGTAACGAGATGGCTGTGTAGCTTCTATGCAGACAAAGTGACGGTTCAACACCATAGCCGAACAGTAACTTGTGGAGATGAAGTACTACTTTGTAGTATCGCGTTAACCGACCCTAATTCAAAGTTTACAGATTATCATGACAAGAATAAAATCACTGTTTTATACCGCCATAGAAATGCGGAAGCCGTAGGAGGCTGTGAATTCCGTATTGAGGAAGTAAATTCTCGACAACTCAACGTTTTCTGCTATGCTCGTCGCGCTGGGAAAGCAAGGGTGAAGGTGGACCTGGGAAAATGGTATCAAGTCGAATGTAAGCAACACATCACTGTAAAGTAATCTAATTTTATATTATATACTGGATAGGTCATATAAAGATCTAAACTGTTCTCCCCTGCGGAGTGCAACTGTGCAAATAAAGGCATTGTTATTCACACAAGCTTAATCTCTCGCGCAATGAGAGTTGCAACTGTATGTATACAATTATACGCACGCTTTTATCATGGTCCCGCGAAAAAATACTTGTTTAAATCCAATCTGTACCCAGATTGATTTGAATCTCGAACAGAAATTAAAGAATGTCAGGCAAAAGATAAAGTACCAAAGTGGTAAACAATTACTCTGATCACGTTGACTGACATTTTAATCCGAGTGACTTTACGACTACAGTACGAGTCTCTGCTCTTTATATCCGACTCATGTCGATGAATATCCGAGTCATTTCGAGTCGAATATCCGACTCATGAACATATGATAAATATCCGACTCATGATATGATGAATTTCCGACTCTTGTCGATGAATATCCGACTCATTTCGATCCGTATTTTTCAAAAGTAATGACGTTGTATTGGCCATGTATACGGTAGCTTGCAATTGCAGCGCAGGCATTACCTCCGGAGTTATCTAATTAGCTCCACAAAGCTAACTCCTCTGCCTCCGTATGATCTTTAGAGTTTGCCTGTAACTTCAGAATTCTTAATTCAACCAAATCTTGAAGTGCACATTTTGAAATTGGCTCCTTAGATTATGGAGGTATAGCGTCGCCATGCATGCTAAACACACTGCCCTGCAATTAAATTACAAGAGGTTAATTGTTTGCAACGTTTAAAACAACAAAAAAGTATCTTGAAAATATACAAGAGCAGGCGTTAAAGAATTCGGGAAAGCGTACTAATCTATGTATGATGCAGTCTCTGAATGCCCTCTCTGAACGCCATAGAAATATTAGACCTGGAATGGGTTTTTCTTCTTTACAAAGCTTTTTTTTTCCACTTTAAGTCTCGATATATTTTTTTTTGCAAATTTTGTTGAAAAAGCAATTTGCACTCCCTGTAACCGCGCAAAATTCCTTGCCGCAGGAGTCTGGGACTAGCCAAAATGCCCTTATAAATCCGCCATCTTGTCACAGAATAAGAAGGTACAGCAGAAGTGTAACTTGAGTCGGTTCCTTTATTGTTTTATGTCCACGAAAATTTTAACTCGCTCACGCCATCCTGGCTAGTACAACCGGAAGTTTTTATCAGGTTTTGGTAGGTACAAAGTGCCGGTTGTACTAGCCAGATGACGAATCGCTTGTAAAAACGCGGACAAATACTTGTTTGAGTTAACTTCTACTGTACCTTCTTATTCTGTGATCTTGTGGAGACAAAATTTTACTGAGAAAAGATAGGAGCACGCATTCTATGACCATGTCTATTATTTACAGTATATGCCTTACGCCCACGTTACTGCACGGTGCAATTTTTGCTGCATGACTTTCAATACAATTTCGATTTTCGAATACAGGGCCCCAAAACGGCACAATTTTGTTAAATCTAGGTACAATTACGATTTTTGGATACAGGGCCATGTTATTAAAAAATAGTCGCATATATGCACCAATTGGACCCCCAAAACGGCACAATTTTGTTAAATCTAGGTACAAATTACGTCAAACCTGGATCAAAAGGCTGCACACAGGATAGGCTAAACATGTCTTGCATGTAAATAGAAATTATCGAGTGGAAATTTCTATACCTTTCAACTCCATAATGTCCATCTACAAGATCCTTCAACAATTATTGATTCGAGTGAGATGCCAACAAAATCTCGATCGATATTTACCCATAACCTAAACGTACATGGCAGTACCCTAGATAGGTGAGACACCCGTATTTATATCTCATGAACTCGCTGTCACCAAGGCATGTGGTACAACACGGTGACTCAACGCATCCAGACATGCCAGAGTGTAATGGGGCCAGAGTGCTCAAACGACCACAAGGGAAGTGAGCTTTGCATTAGCGCTAAAGCCTGGTTTCCATTAAATCGTAATCATCGCAATAGTCGCGGAACGCAGACATCGCGATCGCAAAAATCGCAATAAGTTTATCTTTGCGACTTTGTCGTAGGAGTCTTAGTGATCAGTGTGACTCAAGTTTCCAATAAATCGCAGTTTTTATTAAAATTTCCGCGTTTTTAAAATCGTTGCGACGCTTGCGATGCGGTTCTTGCGATAATTACGATTTAATGGAAACATAGTTAATGGAGGAGATGGTATGGAAACTCATTAGCATTACAATAAACCTCACTATCTATGTTTTTGTTCAGGTTTATGCAAAAATGTGGTCTTTCATCGTCACGTGCGTATTGTATTTTTGCTCAACCAGCCAATAGCAACGGTTTTGTCCAATTGCCCATCCATGACTTTAACAATAGGACATTTTGAACATTCCTATTGGTTGACTTGAGAAAAATACAATACGCACGTGACGATGAAAGACCACATTTTTGCATAAACCTGAACAACATAGATAATGAGGTTTGTTGTGATTTTATTGTAATGCTAACGAGTTTCCAAACCATCTCCTCTATTAACTATGATGGAAACCAGGCTTAATAGACACCCATTAACAACTCCGCAGAGTGCCCAACAACACCGAAGTGAAGGACTGACGTATACAAGATCTTGTGGTTAGAGCTCGACTACTGGCATCTGTAGCTCAGTTGGTTAGAACGCTGCACCGGAATCGCAGGGCCGCAGATTCGATTCCTGCCTGTATGCGTACTTGCATTTTTCGCAACAGTTCCTGATTAGGTCTAAAGGTATATAAATTTCCACTCGATACTTTCCATCTACAAGATCATTCAACAGTATATTATTGATTGGAGTGAGATGCCAACAAAATCTCGATATTTAGCCAAAACATGACCCACATTCTACTCTGCCGACATCTTTCCGAACTTTTAAAGGGGTAAATGGGATGAAATATGATGAAAAATGTTGGAATCACGAGATGGTAATGAATAATTATTTTTTATTTAGGTCAAGATCTAGTCGTTGACATAGTTCCCTCCATACCAAAATATTTACAAAATGTCGAGGTTTCCTGCTGCGAGAAGCCTGTAGACGAACAGCATAGGCCAGAAAGAATGGGCACATTGTATTATGGGTATTATGGTATCGAGTCGTTTCTGAAATTTAAAGTTGTTGACGAGTTTAGAAACGTAATCCGACCACTCGGATTATATGATGTCAAAATTGAGTACTCGTATAACAACTTGGAATGGGAAATGAGAAGTGGGAAAATTTGTGCGATTTTTTTACCAAAGCAGATTGGAGAAAAGCAAATGGTTATAAGGCTTAAGAGATTAAATTCAATGAATGAATCGACCTACACCTTCCAAATACCCATTAGTATCCATCATCCACCTTGTTCGCCCTCCCTAACCCTAAATTTCCTTGATGACAGTCGTGAACAACGTTGTACGGCTGGCAAGGAGTTCACTTTCAAGGTAAAGCTATACGACGTATTTGGAAACCCTGTACTCCAAGATCCCAAAGAAACATGCGACATGGATGTTCAAGTATCTTCTCCCAAAGCAACTATGACAAAAGAGCAAGTGAATATCAGCAAGATTAGTAAACTTGAGGATATAAGTTTTGCTGTCACAGTTGGTTTTAAAATAGCTGGCTTTAGAAAACTAAGACTGATCGTGAACTCTGGTTCTGAGTCAAGTTTTAAATACATTAATGTCAAAGTTTTTCCCTCCACTCCAGATCATTTTAATGATGTCAGATTTACAACACATGGCGCAATTGATGAAAGTTTTTCCGCGGATCCTACAGTCGTGTACAGGAACCAGTGGTCAATCTTAGAGGCGGAGATGGTTGATCGCTACAACAATGTTGTCCGTGAACTGAGTAATGACTACAACATTGGTTTACAGTTGTTCAACGATGAGGGAAATGTGATGGAAATGGAATACCAGGATGTGGAATTTCGAAATAAAATGCTTCGAGTACAATTGAAGATTATTGAGGCTGGGAAATATAATCTAGCAATAACTCTGACCAATAGGAACAATCATAATCAAGTAGTCCGTTTGCAAGAGATTCAAATACAAGTCAATGACGCACCATTGTACCTGGCCGGATCGAAATTCCTTCATCCCGAAACCTGCATGGCAGGCGAAGAAATCCAGTTAGAAATTCGTCCACGTGATGTATTTGGATTCCCCTTGCCTGCTGACTCGACTACTGATTGTAATCTCACCGGAGATATTGGAAATTTACCTTTCGCACTGAATGAGAACAAGAAAACCAAGAACGAATCGAATGTTGTAATTTGCGTTTCAATCGTCCTAACAAAAGCTGGTCGTAGAAAAGTGAGGATCTATGACAAGGATAATAAATCAAAAGAGTTAAGCATTCAAGTCAATCCTGATGAAAATTATATGCACTGCCACTGGGAGTTCGCTGCTCCAAAAACTGCTTATAGAAGAGAAAGATTAATCTTAACACTGCGCTTGTTTGATCGTTTTAATAATGAAGTACGGACTGATGCATTAGAAAATATCCCGCAGCTTATAAAGAGGGATGGGCCTGATGGATTGCGTTTTCCAGGAGAATCCAACAACGAAGTTGCAATTCGTTGCTACTTCAAGCGAACAGGGAGATACGATCTTTGTTTAGCAGAACGAGATGGTACTTGTCTTGAGAGTACTTTTTTCTCGATCACTGTACAGGATGCTCCTTTAGATTATCACCGTTCAACCATTGAATGGATACCTGAATATGATGAGATTCCAGATCAACCTGTGTTTCCCGAAGACGAAACATTTCAATGTTGCTTGAGACTGAAAGACGTACTTGGTTATGATTATGACACAAAAATAGCAAAGGATTGTATTAAAGTGAGATATGGTAACACCGAGGTGGAGAACATAGAGGTCTCTTCTTGTCCGAACGATGTTGGATCCTACAATATTGTTGTTCCATTGGGGAATCTTGTGAAAGATGATCGAAGTCCGAGATTTTGGTGCTTTGTAAATGGCAAGAAAATTGAAAACCCCTTGATTTTGCCAACATTTGGAGGATTTGAGAAGCATGATGATGATAGGAACTGTGTTGTGTATAGAAGTCACGCATTTGTAAGCATTGTTTGCTGTGGTGTTAAGAGAAACGACATCATTGGAAGTGATTATGCTCACTTGAATAATATCAAGAGAGTTTGCGAATTGGATAACGATCCCAAAGTTGATGAAACTTATCCAGTCGATGCAACAATTAGAGCAGATCTCATTCGTACAGTTGTTGAAATTCCTCTTCACGAAATCGTAAATAAAATACAGAAATGTCGGAACATTTTGTTGCATCTTATTAGGGCTACCTATTATCGCAAAGAGGCGTTTAAAATAGATGAGGCACGAGAAGATTGGAAAGAGAGGGCAAGTGAAAATTACAACAAAATTGAAAAAGGAGAAAATATTGACAAAAACGTTCCTCATTTTTGCAGCCAAATCAAAGAAAAATACGCCAGACTTATGGGAACATATCACGATGCTGCATGTGACGAGTTTTTTGAGTTTTTTAATGCTAAACGTGATCAGAGTGAGATTGATCTTCATGGATTGTTGGTTGTGGATGACAAAAAGCTCCGGGATTATGAGCGGCAACTTCTTCGCAGATCTAGAGATCGCATGAGTTTGGCCCAAGTGCAAAGTAAAATCGAAAAAGAACGCGATCATGGCAATGAGGCTATAAGGTATTTATTTATATACTCTCTTAACCTCTATTTATACCGCAGATATATAATATATATTTGTAAAATTTGACATAGTCCCTGGAAAATGCCAGGGGTGTTTATTCACAAAGCTTTCGGTCCGTAAGCTTAACTAAGACAAACCGGATGCGATTCGCCAACGCGGTGCGATTTTCGATTTTCGTTGACCGATAACATTTAAGTTTTCTAAATATTTAGAAGCGCTATAACATTTTGAGTTATTCGGTCTACACATCTTTTAAAATTTACTTTCATTGGCTGTCTTATTATAAACCGTTCAAAAACTGAAAAATCGCGCCGTGTTGTCGAATCCCGTCCGGTGTTCTCGGGCTTCAGTAATTATAATTATTATTATTATTATTTACATGCACGGTGATCTTTCAGTTCCCTGTTTTCAAAGAGCCGTGCAACAACTAAAATACAATACATAATCAAATTACCTAATAAATACTATTTACATTAATTTACAATAATAAATTCACAAATTTATTAATCCTTCTGATTTAAATGAATCAACTGATAAATTTAAATTAATCAACTGATAAATTGCCCAACCCATATATTATGATCTCTACGATACCTCTCATTTCTATTTTCTGTCCAAAGACTGAAGTATAGTCGAAAATGGTCTAGTGAGAGCTCTTTTACTAGCTAGGCGCCGAGGAAGTTCAGGAGATCTTACTTGGGAAGAATTCCCAACTTGAGAGGGATATCTAGAAGAGGGCCAAACTTGGATCCCATTTCCAGCTGCATGGGGTCACTTTCATGTGGGAACCAGGGGAAATTGCCCTCTGCCCCTTTTAACAGCTTTGTTAGTTGAAATTCTTTTCACTATTGCAACCATAGAAAATTGCGAAAAAGGCTTGATAAGTATGACCTGGAAAAAGCCAAAGAAGAGGGCGAGCCATGGCTTGAGATCATCGTTGGTTCTGGTCATCACTCTAAAGTACGGCAAAACTCTAAAGTGCGGCAAAGAATCCGACCAAAGGTTGAAGAGTACTTAAGAGAAAGAGAGTTGGAATTTTATCCAGTTAACAAAGGAGCTTTGGTGGTCACATTTGAAGAGTATGCCGGGAGTGAGCCATGTTTTGGAGAGTATTATTGCAACAAATGTGATAAGAGATGGCGAAATGGTCGAAGTTGGGTTGGCATGTGGCAAGCTTGTTACGACTGCTACGAGAAGAAACGATTACTAAAGAGATGCTACCCGCTCAAGCAACGTTCTACAAGAAAACAGCAGAGGTACACTCCCAATATTGTTTCAAGAAACCAACGGCGAATTCCCGAACACCTTGAAGAACTTTGTGAAAAGTGTATTGAGCTTGGACGGCCGTGTCCACGAGCGTGAACATTTCACCAATCACGTACGAGGGAGAAGAAATTTCTCCAGGAAGTGAAAGAACTCGACCATTTTAAGGATTTTGGTTAGATTTAATTAATGTATTGATTAAGCTCAAAATGGATTATATCAGGACATAGGTAAGGTCTAGACCATTAGAATTAGTTATCTCAAACTCATTAATAATTCATGAGTAAATTAGCCAACCATATTATTGCTCTATTTTGCTCGCATGATAATACTGGATACCTGGAATACTCGATCAAAATTAATTCAGTCCTTGGAATGGATGAGATGTCATTTCAAATCCTCCAATTCAAGACTGGACTAGATTTTAAGTCCGCTCCAGTCCTCGGCTTCGCCTTGAACTTGATCAAATTGCGCGGACTTGAAATCTAGTACAGTCCTCATAGTCGGATTTTAATTAAATATTACTTCTCAAACTCATTGATAATTCGTGAATAAATTAGCCAACCATGTTACTTTGTTTTGTTCACGTGATAATGCTTGATACCTGGTGAAGTATATTGGTCTAGTCCTAGGACTGGGTCAAAATTAATTCAGTTTTTGGACTGGATAAAAATTAATTCACCTCACTTTAAGTCGTGACTTATTCCTATGAGATGTCATCAAATCCGACTATGCGCACTTTACCAGATATTCAGCCCACGCAATTAGTTCAGTCCGAGGCGAAGCCTATTCTTGCGTGTAAAGTTGTGCTCTATAATTGCCTGCCAACGTAAAAGGTCCAAACAACTATGTGACTTCAGCCTAGATCAGAGCTAGATTTAGGCCTGCTATTTTTATTTTCAGCGTTTTTTCACACGAGAGCTTGCCCAAAATAGACCAAACCGGCGAAAGCCAGCCGGTAAAGCTCCTGGTCATTGAGCAGAATTCACATCAAAAGTGATAATAATTCTGGGAAAATTAAGGAATTTCAGAACTCGAACCTGAACTCGTGCCATGGTCTATTTCTGACCAATGAGAATTGATATTATATGTAAAATCGAAAAATTTCAACGGGCCTTCATCAAGCTATGGAATTGCTCGCAACAATAAGGCACGGCTAACTATTTCGCCGAGTGTGCCGTAATATTAACCCTATCAGAATTGCTATATTATAAAATTACAATCCTTTCATATGTTAAATTTCGTGTCCCTTCGAGCTGTAAAACTTGAATTAGAATGCGTGGTAAATTTGAACAATACTTTCCTCCGTTTTCGACATCGATTTGTTTTACAAAATACACATATTTTTCAAAGTATATTATGTATATCATATTACCTGTCATGTGCCTCACGGGCAAATAAATTATTCATCATCAAGTATATGTTTGACTACAAAGAAATGGAGGCTGTAACAAGATGGCTGTGTAGCTTCTATGCAGACAAAGTGAAGATTCAACACCATAGCCGAACAGTAACTTGTGGAGAGAAAGTACTACTTTGTAGTATCGCGTTAACCGACTCTAATTCAAAGTTTACAGATTATCACGAGAATAAAATCACTGTTTTATACTGCGATAGAAATGCGGTAGCAGTAGGAGGCTGTAAATTTGATATTAAGAAAGTAAATTCTCGACAACTCAACGTTTTCTGCTATGCTCGTCGGGCTGGGAAAGCAAGGGTGAATGTGGATCTGGGGAAATGGTATCAAGTCGAAGGTAAGCAAGACGCCTCACTGTAAAGTAATCTAACTTTATATCTACCATACACTGGATAGCTAATAAGATCTAAACTGTTCTCCTCTGCAGAGGCAACTGTTCAATTAATAAAGCCATTGTTATTCATACAACTGAGCCTAGTCTATATATGTACAATTGTACACACGCTTTTATCGCCATTTTAATCAATGTCACGGTCTCGCAAATATATTTGTTTGAATCCAATCTCTTGCCCAGATTGATTTGAATCTCGAACAGAAATTAAAGAATGTCAAGCAAAAGATAAAGTACCAATGTGGTAAACAAATAAAACAATTACTCCGATCACCTTGACTGACATTTTAATACGAGTGACTTTACGGCCTTTACGACTTACAGTACGAGTCTCTACTCTTCCATTTTCCCTTACAGATGAATATATATCCGACTCATTTCGAGTCCGTATTTTGAAGAATCAAAAGTAATGTTGTATTGACCATGTATATAAAAATAGCTTGTACTTTGGAATTCATAGTGTTCCATATATTGCATAGACTGTGATAGACAGCATGGTTTCCACGATAATTTTAAATATAGTGAGTAAAAAGATGGACGATCTACTGTTTTATACAATTTTACTGGTTCACGATTTTTAAACAGTTTTTGTGCTTTATTGAAATACGAATACAGTATCTCGCTATTCTTAACAAAAACGCTTCTCTTATGGAGAGCTTGTTTATTTAAATGGGGACAAAGACGAGAAGCAGTCTATTTATACGAAACCGAATTACTCAAGATATATTTCGCTGAGTGAATAACAGTGGTGAATACCTTGCCTGTAGATTTGTTTTTGTGGTGGTAGCTGCTTTTGGCGCCAGCACAGGCATTGCCTCCAGGGTTATCTAACAAGCTCCACAAAGCGGCTAGCTCCACTGCGTCCGTGTGATGTTTGGAGTTTGCCTGTAACTCCAGAATTCCAAGTCTTGAAGTGCACATTTTGAATTTGGCCCCTTACAGTATATTATGGAGGTAGCGTCGCTCGATAGCTCCCTAACAGCAGCCATGCTGAACACACACTGTCCTTGGGTGCAATTAAATTACAAGAGGTACTCGTTTGCAACGCTTAAAACCACAGCAAAGTATCGTGAAAATTCAAGAGTAAGCGTCAAAGAATTCGGGAAAGCGTAATAATCTTTACGGCCATGTTACTGCACGATGTACTTTTTGCTGCAACTTTCAATACAATTTCGTATGTGGCCATTCGGCCATGATCGCATGTATGGACCAGTTGGATTCCTAAAACGGCAAAATTTTGTTAAATCTCAATTGCGGCAAACTTCGATCAAAAACTTGATTGCAAGGAGATCCCTCATAATCCGTCTCATCAACTCTAAATCCTTTTGGTGTCCCCTATTACCACCCAGTTCTTGACGAAAAATATGTTGCTAAATAATAAATATTGCGTTATTCCGCCGCCCCTGGGAACCCAACAGGTTCAACGAAGTTACCTGCGGAGGAGGCTAAACTGCCTCCTCCGCAGGCCCTCGTTGCGTCATGGGAAGGTCACGATCTGGCGAGGGCCTGCGGAATCTTGTAAAAAAAATGGCGCCGGCGTCACGTCGGCAAGTAAATTTCTACATAATCTTGAATATAAACAAGATATAAAAAAGCGGCGTGAAACTTGTAAATTAAACTGGCGACTCTTAGGACGTGGAAGGAAGCATTTTTTAACGATAAGGTTTGTTGTCCACACCAACGTTGCAAGAATAAAACTGCCTTCTTTAACAAAGCAGGTTCAAAACAACATTTGTTCATTTTACAAGATTCCGCAAGCCCTCTCGAAATCGTGACCTTCCCATGACACAACGAGGGCCTGCGGAGGAGGCAGGAGGCTAAACACGAATTCGGGTTGAGGCTGCACACATGCAGGCTAGACTAAATTTACATACATTTTCCACTCAATAATTTCCACCTACAAGACTCTTCAAGTTTCAACAATTATTGCTTCGAGTGAGATGCCAACAAAATCCCGATATTTACCCATAAGTAGCACCCTCCTCCGCAGAGTCTGAATTATATAGGATTTGTAGGGATAGTAGAGGATATTTAGTGGTGCGCGACGGGGGGGTGAGATCGATGGTTGAGAAAATGTAATCAAGACTCTGCCATATAATGCGCGTTTCTCGGGTTGATTCTGCGGTTCTCGGGTATGGCTGAAATAAGGCAAGAAAACGACTCGGAAAGCAGCGATGTGGACATTTTAGAAGTTTCCCTTCACAATTTAAGTATCGAGGGTAAGTTGAATGAATTTTATACAATATTTATGTCGCATTTGCCGGTATTGACGGCATGTTTTACATATCTGTATAGCGACAGTATACGTCGATCATAGTATCATGGCTTTGTTATTGTTTTTATCTCTCCCGAAATCAACAAATAAAGTTTAAAATACCATATTTGGTACATTGCCAGTAAGAATTATATAAAAGCAGCAAGGATTCACAAAGGATGGCTTAAATATACGACGGATTGATACATAAGATGTTTTTTTATAGCGATATATCTAATCTAGAAATCGTCTTAGACTAAATTAAATTTTGGAATTCAAGTCAGCATCTAGCACCAGTTCAAAGTACTAATAAATTGATGTAGTTTCTCTTTCACACAATAACAGTATGACGAGAATTGGAGAATATATAATTATAAAATTATGGTTATTCAATGTTGTGTCAGTACACCGTTGGCCAGAAATCTTGCTGGATTCTCAAAAGAATCAATTGTGATTGGCTAAGAACTACAGACAATCCTCAATGTTTATCAATGATTTTTTTAATGAGACACCTGACAAGGTTTTCTTCCCTGCCATTATAATAACATCATAATTGCATAATGAAACAATTATTGAATTTGGATTTCGCATGACATCAAGACCGGTCAATGTTATCTGCCGAAGGTCTGGATAATTCTTGATATCATGCTCATCCTCGTCCAATATGTAATTGTTGAATGTTTTTACAATTGTATCCCATTTTTGTTTCTGCATCTTGCTCTCTCTATTTTACAAATAGAGCCTGACACAAACCTTGCTATCCATTCAAGTATATTTTTGTATAAAGTATCAAATCAAAATGTCCAGGGAGAAATGTCAATTTCATATAAAAACAACAATCTAATTAAAGTTACAACTTGCTAAATATATAATAGTAGTATCATATAATTAGGATTAACCAATATTAACATAGTATTATATAACTAGGATTAACCAATCACAAAGATACATTAAATATGGTCTGATATACTTGTGCTAGAAATAGCCAGTCAGAACTACATTCAATATTTTGCACCTATATAATATGTCAGTTTGGATAACTCCTGTTTTTTTTTTAATTTATGTAGATATACCTAATTAATCAACTCAAACAGATGCCTTTGTTTTGGAATCCAGTTGGGACCACAACAATGAACAATGATATCTTTTCTGGATACAAGAGCTTCAATAGCATCAAATAGGCAATTCCACCTTTTAGTTTATGCCTGCAGGGGATGATGGGAAGTAAGGTATCATAGTGCTGATTATGCTGAAAATTTTCAATAAAAACTACCGAAGCAACAAAAATATTTCAATATTTACAAGTATAAGCTATCACTCCATGTTTACACGGCCACCATTTTTATTTTTTCAGCATAATCAGCAATGTGATACCTTACTTCCCATCGTCCCCTGCACGCATAAACTAAAAGCTGGAATTGCCTATTGTCCTGGTCTAAACTTTCAATGTCCAAGTTCTAGTTTACAGCACCGTCCATTGAAATTCTTTCTGGAGTTGTAGGCAATGTTCCACTTTCAACAGTTTCTCATCAACTTTTGGTGGCAACAGTAATGGCATCATTGGAACAATTTATATCATTGCCAAATGACACTTTGTATTCTGTGTACATTAGTTCATACTAGATTGACACATCATCCATGGAATTATTCTGTAGAATAATTAAGATATTTGTATGTTACCATAGTCACTACTATAGGTTCACCTGGCAATTATAATGATAAATCTAATTAATTATTGTTATTTGTTGTTTTAAAATTTCCAAAGTGAAAGTTTTGAACTCATTTATTGGGTCGTTCCAGAAAAGATCCACACTCCCCTCACAGAGGAAATTTTTGCAGTGGAGACAAAATTGTTTCTGATAATAGGGGGGGGGGGTTACAATTCCCTCTCTGGGGGTGGTATGGATGTTTTCTGGAATGACCCATTAGCTTTGCCATGATACAGTATAAAGTACATCAAATAAACAGACATACATATGTATGTATAAAGTACAAGTGGCAGGGTTACCGCAACAGAAATTATACTCCCAATAACTGCGGGCCACCTTTGATAATATAAGCCACCAGAGTTCAGTGCATGTAAACATTTCACACAAACATTACAAACCTTGGGTGGTATAAATGGCCATTTATTATGCTACCAAGAAGGCAACAACCTTGCAACAACTAGGTTCATCCAAGAGTTGCAAATTATAAAAAGTACACACTGTTCCAAATCAAATACATATACACTGGGGACACAGCAATGAATACATACTTTATAGTACATATACTTTGTATTTTTATTCAATCAAAAATAATATATTTAATATTTACATACCGTCTCTAATCGCAGATTCGACAATTGTTTCACTAGTCTCACTACGTGCAGCGTTTCACCCAGAGTGCATATGCTGTCATTGAATTTCAAGGAGCGATGTTTATTTATATAAACTTTGAAACGTTTCTTCGGTCCAACATCGTCAAAAAACTTCCTCGTTGTTCTCAATGCACTTTGAGCAAACCAATTCATCGCAAACTTTTGGTTTGTATCCTGAAACGGCCTATTTGTCTTCATGAATAATTCATGAGTAATTTAATATTCTTATGTCTGTAATTGGACGCCATTTTGTAGTGATGGGCGATACCGAGTACTCGGTATTCGATACCAGCGATACCAAAAACAGCGGTATCGGTATCGATTACTGACGTGATATCGTTCGATACTTGCACCCTTTTGTAAACGACTTGTTTAATTTCACTTCTTGGTTGAATAAGACTTAATGAACCACTAGAATAACTCTTAATATTCTAAATGTGGTGCGTTTTTCCGCTGACCGGCAGGTATCAAAAGTAGCCGATACTAGCAATTTAAGTACTCACTTCCGGTATCGAAAATTGAAATTTTGTGTTCATTTTGGTATCGAAATAGGTATCGGTATCGGCCGATACCGATCTTAAAAGTATCGGTATCGGTATCGAAATAAAAATCCTGGTATCGCCCATCACTACCATTTTGGAAACATTATATGGCAGAGCCTTACGTAGCTTCCGTCTTCCCATCATACCTTGCGTAATTTGTCCTCCCCCCCCTTAATATTACGCAATTTTACTAAAAATTCGTAAGGCTCTGCGGAGGAGAATGCATAAGTAGTCATAACCTAAACATGGCAGTACGGACAGTACCCTATAATTGTGGTTAGAGCTCGACAACTGGTCTCTGTAGTTCAGTTGGTTAGAACGCAGTGCACCGGAATGGCAGGTTCGATTCGTGCCAGGGACCTGTACACAGAGTAGAGACATACAGAGACGTAACTGGTGTACCCACTTTTTTTGTGTGCATGCTCGGCAAGTTACTAGATGCATGCATCTGATTGGATGACGACCTGATGACGACTCACTTTAAACTTGCTGAGCACGCGCAGTTGATCATTTTTCGCCCGGTCGCCTGAAAAAAAGTGGGTACATGATAACGTAATCTTCCGCAGTGTTTACAACGGTCAGTTACGTCTCTGTATGTCTTATCTACTCTGTGACCTGTACTTGCATTTCTCCCAACTGTTCCTGGTTGGGTCAAAATGTATTTAAAATATCATTAATGATTCATAAACCTTGTGGCAAATCATGTCAGCCATAATATGTCACGTGGAGTGACTTTATATCTGATAAAACTCATCTTCATTAGTAATCCATGGTTCGAGTGAGATGCCTGACTCGTTCCCAGTCGCTCGCGTTGGATCATGGGAATGGGTTAGGTTTCCGAGCGACTGGGAAATCCTGTATTCAAGATGGCGTCCATACATAATGGCGGACGCTATATCCAAGGAGCGAAAAACTTCTCGAAGGCGTTTCATGGTGCATAAAGTTGTCTATCCAGTTAGAATGTGTGGGAAATGTGTTATTTTTTTAAGAAAATGGATTACCGCAACATTTTCGTGTGACTCATAAGAAAAATATCACGCTGCAAGATATTAATTTAAAAATTCGACATTGACATTGAAACGCATGTATTGTATGGCGAAGAAACGTTGTGATATATTCAATATCAGCATGAGAAAAAATCAAAGGCGAGTTAATATCATGAATAATTTCTTTTACAGTTGAGAATGCTTGTTTAGCAAATTTTTGCGTCCTTAATAATATTTTTGTGCGGGGGATAAAAATCATAAAATATGCACATATTTTAATATTTGTTGATTTACAACTATTAGGTATTGAGTGGATGTTGGTTCAAAGTTTCCAGGGAAGATGTTAATGTATTTGCTGAAGATGCAAGGAAAGCTTCCAAAATTTACGGAGTAATAAATTCTTGGAAATGCAGACCAAAATAATCTATGCAAAATATCAGTTGGTATACCAAACAAACAATGGATGCAACACATGGAAACATTGAAGGGAACATTATTGTGGTTGAATGCTCTTTTACAAAGATAAACTTAAATTGAGACATAAATATGAACCTAGAATAGCTCAAATTTGTTACAGCTTGCCCCCCCCCCTGAATATAACCCCCACTCATTGTCTTTATTTGTTATTAATACATGTTTATTTTCCTGTTTATGACTGACTTGTTTATTATATACTAACACAAGACTGAAAAGAGCACCCATGTACTGTATAAGCCCATCAAAAATTGCTTAAAAAGAATATAAGCCAAGGGCTTATAGTCAGAGGTTATTCTTGGTATTCTTGACTTGCAACCAACCCTTGAGAGTTAGAAGACAATTAACAGCTGCCATTTTGGTGCCAAATTCAATGAAAGATAACGAGATCCTTTTGAAAAAATGGCACCAACATGATTCAGCCCACATAGCTACAAGTCAAGAATAGCACTCTCCTTCTTTTTCAGTACATTTCTCTGGCTAGCAGTGGCTTATATAACTTTAGCCATAGCTTTGTTATTAGCCTGCCTCACACACATCCTTATGGCTCTGAGCCATTTAAGGATGTCTGCGAGGCAGGCTACTTTGTTATCAGTGTGATAGTCTATGTTCAACCATAATGTTAATAAGAGGAATATAGACTTTTGTGTGGATTTGTATGACAAACAAAAACATAGCCATTAGACACAGGGAAGGATTTACTGGGGGAGTGGGGGTGCATCCCCCTACCCTGGCCAGAGGGTGGGGGGGCATGCTATTTTTCATGATAAAGGGAAAAAATATTAGAGACAAAATGAGATACAGTAATTTGAGCAATAACATGATGATAAGCGAACTGTGCACAACAATTCAAATACAGTAGTGAAGCAAGACTTTGCAGTAGTGAAGCAAGTTGATGGGCTGGCGGCACACATGACAGACACAACTCAGCACCAGAGCTGGTAGAGCACCCCCCCCCCCCTACTAAATCATGCTGGATCCATCCTTGATTAGACATAGTTTAAAACCTCCTTGCTTCAAGAGGATAAACCATGAAAAAATGTTATGTTTTGTTATGGGGAGGGGGGGGAGGTTACTAAAAGAGGATGTGTTAATTAAAGAGGGGCGTGATAAGAAAACCATCGTAGAAATTACAGAACAAGTGGTTTTTAATTAATTAAACTACAAGTCCAAATGTCAAATTTTGCTCTCTGAAAGAGGTTATTAGCAGTCTGTAATAGGGGGAATATTTATAAAATAGGAGATATAATACAGACCCTTTCCGAACTATGTTAGACAGAGTAAATTACTACCAGATAAGTTTATCAAATAACTTTTTTTATTAGTCAATGCAGTACACTGTTTAAATACTGGTCAATGCACAATTTGTATCTTGTTTTTGCATTGTTGGTATTTGTTGCAATTAATGCCAATGACATAATTAAAGAAAGTATAACATTTAACAGCAAGAATCTGGTGTAGCTCTATAATAGATTGATTTATTTAGTTTGCAACAATATATACAGCATTTTTTTAACCTACCATTGTATTATATTTTATTTATGTGTTAGAAACTGAATAAATATTTATTAAATATAATTTTATTTTTCTATAAACATGTAGTACTTCCAAAGTGTACCAGTTGAACAAGACACCCAGCCATTAATACACGAAAGCAACAGCCATCAAGTTACCAATTACGATGTATATACTCAGCTAGCTTTAATACCAGATATATCGCCACAGGCATATTTATATGTGGATAGGATAGTTTCCCATATTTTATTGAGGACCAAAACAGAGACTTCCAAGTTTGAAAGCAAATTTTTTATGTCATCTATATCTAAAAAAGTGTGTGCAAAATTACTACTTGATCAACTACAATTATCATATACCTAGTCGCTAATTGTTCATATTTTTAAGACACACATAAGGATATAATCCATGGCACATCCGCCAACATATGGCTTTCATCGAGGCTTTCATATTATAAACAAGCTATCAGCACTCACCGTAATTTACGTCAGAAAGAGATAAATTTTCCATTTAGACATCTAATTCGGGGTTAGGGTCACACTAAATCCATCCAAGAGTTTTCTAAAGCCTACATCGTCCCGCTTTCGTCCAAAAATTCATTCATATTTGAGAAAAATGTCAATTTTGCCCGATTGCCGAGTTTTCGACTATTCTGCCAACTTTTCGACACACGATTCCACAGTCCCTCGCATTTCCGACGTGTGCTGTCAACGCCTAACCCGCGAACGGGCATATTCTCCCGTACTAAAATATAACGAGGGACTGTGGAAGAGTCAGAACTTGCCCTGTGATTGGTTTGCAACGCTGCACCGTGGCAGAAAGTTACTATATTTAGTAACAATTGCGCAATTTTTTGCACGCTGACCGTGGCATTTTGTGGCTGTGATCGCAGCTTCGAATTTACGACTGTTTTCCGAACATATTCGGCACAATTCGGCACGCTTTCGGCGGGTTTTATAGTTCAGTGTTTAACTGGATAATTATACTATTGAACAAGGAATATATTTCGGAAGTTTTTCCTGCTTTTAGCACATATTACTGTAATATGAGAACAATTACAAAAGATATTATTCAAATTGTTTGCTATAGACCTATATTTGCTCAATTTTGCTGTATTTCAAGTAACTAATATATACTTCTTAAAAATGCGTAATGCAGTCTAATGTAGTATCCAACAAAGGTGAACCCCGGAAAATCCTAGGTGGGAAAAATCTGACCGTGGCTCGAGCCACTTTTGCCACGGTCTGGATCCGCGCCTGCTTGAATGCCAGTAATGCATATTAACATACATTTACATATTGTATTATTGCGTAGAATCTCAAAGATTTTCTCAATATTCATGTCTGAAATGTTTATATACTTGAAAACAACACTGCCTCGCTTCTGCCTACGTACTGTACCTCTGTATAATGAGTATGCCGTGAAAATAATATCGGCATTCAATTGAATGCCTAGAATCTCAAAGATTTTCCACTCAATATTTACGTCTGAAATATTTATAGACTTGACTGCACTGTCTAGGCGGTCTAGCTCCTTCCTAGCTCTGTATAATGAATATACCGTCTAAATATTATCGGCACTTAATTGAACGCCCGTAATGCATAAGATCTCAAAACAACACTGTCACTCCTTCCTAGCATACCGTCACGCCATCGTGATCTACGGCTTGATAGCGCATGCGCATTTGCGCTACTAAAGAAAAAATCGGGTGTTCCGGGGTAAAGATCCTTTACACAACATGAGAAGCGTATGTTCTAAAATTCAAAAAAAAATTACAATAACAAAAGCGATCCCTCGAAATTTTTGTGAACTTGGCAAAAGGATAACAGAATATGTAAATAAGTTAACTGAAATTGCTTAAATAACCTTCAAAGTACTGACTAAGTACAATAAATCACTACGAACATAAATCGTATGCACCCCCCGGAAAGTTTACTCTATGACTGACTGTTTGACTGACTGACTGACTGATTCGTGTGAATTTGCCAGCCATCACAACAGTTGATGAAGTGAAACTTCACACTAAAAATACAAAAACCTTCTCACTTCCGCAGCTTGTTTTGTATTTCTGTAATTTGTTCTATTATGAAATGTCGCACGCCCCAGGTTTCGAAGTGAAGCAGCGCAAATTATTAAGTACGGCTCATGAAAAGCACGCCTGTCTAAATCAAAATTGTAAGTACGCCTATTTTACTCGAGTAAAATATGAATTAAGTTCGGCTCATGAAAAGCACGGCGTCTAAACCGGGCCTAACAAAGATATTTTAATTTCTTAATAAGTTAATATTTAACATATGCACCCGGTCCCTTAATAGCCAATTCAATGTGCCGAACGCATTAAAAACAATAGATAGTCAGCTGAAATGCCTCATTAATATATTATCTATTGTTTCTAATGCGTTCGGCACATGAGTAGCGCGACGTTTAAAACAGGCCTAACATAACAAAATTAAAAACATGATCAATGATAACAAGTATTCCATGCACATGCTTCAATCCCACTGACATGTACGGTGGCCGATAAGGGCCACCTCTGCTGCATGGAAACGCGACTGTGCTGCATGGAAACGCGACTGTGCTGCATGGAAGCACGATTGTGCTGCAAG
>CACRXK020008068.1:0-19538 GCA_902702795.2 Paramuricea clavata
TGTTTTAGCCTCCTATTATAGGATCTTCGTAAACATTCATTATTTGTTTTGTGAAAATAAATCCCGATCCCATTGGATGATTTATTGACTGCGATCGTTGAAATGTAAAACTTAATAAAACAAATTTTGGGCTCGTTCCTTTATGACAAAACAAACTTGTTACCAAACACTGGCAAAGAAAACCCCCTGCAGGTGTGACGGATATGGTCGCAGCGTGCATGCATAAAACATTTCTATCAAGCCAAGGGCATGAGTAACCACAACAATCCTATGGTTTCAAACTACAAATGCCACAATATGCTTTCAAACTACAGTCTACGCCATTGCAATTTAACTGACATGCACGCAAGCACGGTACGATTAAAAACCGATCGATATATAAACATCACTTTATAACTATGTCGCCCCTGCAAATTTATTAGATTAAATTCTAACTAATTATATGGTTGAAAGGCCATTTTATGATAAGTTTCATACTTTCATGTTATGATGAGTGGCTGCGGAAAGCTTGTAGTGCGCAGAGGATTTCTACTTTGCGCACGTTTGAGCCCATAAGGATTTTAATATGCGCATTCTCAGGAATGTGACTGAATCTCCTTTGCGCATTTCATCAACTTGATTTAGAATATTGAGTTCGGCGAACATCTAGTCTTCTAGACCGTAACATTTGTCTCGCACGTGCACACTACGTGAAATACAATCGCATAATGATTACAATCCTAAGTCCATATCACTTGATTAGCACCAAATTATTTTAATTCATTCCAATTTAAAAACCCTCAAATATTGTAAAGAATCGCGTCATAGAATATAAACCTACAAAGCACTCGAAATTTAAATCCCGAAAAGAAGGGTTAATTTTGGCCATGTTGTTTTAAGAAATCTTCAAATATTAATTAGCAAAAGTGTCAAGAGAGATGCAATCTATCATTACAAGCAGAGTCAAATGAAAAATTCTTGACATGAAAAACTACACATGGGCACCATTTTTACTGCAAATACCCCAACTTTTATTAAAGGCATTTCTTTCAGAAGGTTATTTGAACGTTTTTATATTGTGATATTTTACTGATATATATATATAACAGGTCAACATTGTATTAAATTGTTTGAATAGCTTATCTTTATATCAAGCAATATTTTAAAAATCAATATAAAGGTATTCAAGCTGTAAGGAAATCATAACAAACACTCGATACGTTGATAAGGCCTAGGATAATCTTTATAGGAATGAGTAACACGCAGGAATTTGGAGGATCTTGGCAAGGACCACCTTTACACAAAGAGTCCTTGTACTGGCGTAATCACATGGACGGAAGGGCAGATCCGTGAATATAATCAACTTTCATTATACACTAATGTCTAGTGACGTATATTAATCACATTCGTTAAGTACTGAGAAAAACCTATAGTTTTTATTTGCGTTCAAAACCAATGATATCAAATATGTCTAACGAACACGCCTTTGACCTTTGTGGGGGAAAAATTCTGGCCCAGTTGAATCTCCTATGTGCAATATCAAGAACATACAATCTCTATACGGCAATACGCCCGAACTACATACGCGACCACTAGAACTGTTATAAACAATCTTCTGTTTTTAATATAAATCATTTACGGAAAGAAATTTATTTCAAACAAGCATCCCCAAGGAATGCCATTATGCCAGTTAGCGCAGCAGCATGACAGTGTAATAACAGACATATCACGTTACGAACTGGCCATGCTTCAGATATTTGCCAGAATTAAAACCTTGCACAAATAAAGCTTTGCGAGTGTCGAAATCTAGTCCATTCTTGAAACGAAAAGTATTGAAACAATGTTTTTGGAAAGTTACCGCCTGAATCGATTTTGCAAGCGCCAAGCCATGTAACTAGCATTACATTTTTCTTTGACAAACACAGTTACAAACGTCAACTGACCAGGTCGAAACTCATGGCACAGACGCGGTGCGCTATAGGCGCGTTTCTCGAAAACCTCTTAAACTGGATCTGATAATAGCGTAAAATATCGAAACCGCAAAATATTAAAGTAATTTAAACTTAGGATTTCATCTTATCGTTAATTAAAGACATTGAAACCGAAAGGTTGTCATGATCAATATGATTACGGAGCATGATTAAGAGCAAATGTCGGAACGTTCGAGGCGACATCAAAGAATGTTCTTGCCCAAGAGGCAAAAAACTGAAATGCTTGTCACAATGCGGTATACTGAGAAAAATCGATGCAATTATGAATTGCGCAACAAGATAATATAAAACGCGCACTCGTTCAGCACGTTTCTTATAAAAGCGCACATAGAAAGTCATAGATTACAGTTATACAATATTTACATATTACAGTCCACACACAGTAAAAATGAACGTTAGCTACTTACGCACTAGACATAGACAATATGCGACGGTAACCACGAATAGCCACGAGCGCATCGGTTTTCTAGCCTCCATTCGTAATCGAAAATCGTCGGAGAACAGGCCAAGAAAGCAATGCTTCAAGGCGCACAGACGCTATCGACTAATGAACACCTAGCTATCACTTCCTATTATTACAACATATGATACAAAATTTCGAGTGTCCCTATATGTCGTGTGTCGTGTGTCGTGGGTTAAAAGTCGCGTGTCGTGGGTAAAGTCGTGGGTAAAGTCGTGGGTCATAAAATGTGCTAAAAACGCATTTTTTTCATATTTTTATTTTTAATATGTTTTTCGTACTTTTTCATTTTATGCGCTAGATAAATACAGGAAAATTTAACGCAACAAATCTTCAGTAATAAAACAATTTCTTATCTTGCTGTTATCTATAGTATAACAAGTATAAATGTTTCCGTTTCGTATAGTCTAATAAGTCTATAAATGTATTGTTTGATGATAAAATGCCCTAAGTTATAGGCTTATAGGATATTAGGATATAGGTTTATCAGCTTTGGAAGTGTAATAGTCCCTATCATGAACATCGCGAATAACTATGTCGATTGCATATGTCTGATGCAAACACATTGAGCTATAAACTCTACGTGGCCAACGCTCGAGCCTCAAATTTTGCTATTTTATCTCCTAGACCTAGTAGATGTTCGTGGCCCTTAAAAGTAGACAAACATTTCATGTGTATGTGGCGTTCGGAAATATTCCATAAATTGCTACGATTTGGGATTTCGCGATTGAAAACCGAAATGATTTGTGCAATGTTGCCATGTCGGGCTATTTGCCAACCGAGCGCGCTAGCCGCTGTTATTTTGACAGAATATGATACCTCTACTTTTCAGCCGTAATACCACTGGTAATACATAATGCGCGGATTGTAATCATATGCTTGCGAAAAATCATGTTACCGAATGACAAAGTCTGTTGCCGAATGACACATATGCCGAACGATATCTTTCCAAACAATTCAGATTAGTATTGACACTGAAAATGCACCATATCTGGCAACTATGACACCATTGCGCTCCGCGGGAACCAACACGAATAACATGTTGTTTTTTATCAAGTTTTTGAAGCTAAATTAAACACGATATGTATATGATTACAATGCGCGCTGACAATTACGGCTGAAAAGTGTAGAGGTATCATATTCTGTCGAAATAACAGCGGCTAGCGCGCTTGGTTGGCAATTAGCCCGCGACATCGCACAAATTATTTCGGTTTTCAATCGGGAAATCCCAAATCGTAGCAATTTATGGAATATTTCCGAACGCCACATACACATAAAATGTTTGTCTACCTTTAAGGGCCACGAACATCTACTAGGTCTAGGAGATAAAATAGCAAAATTTGAGGCTCGAGCGTTAGCCACTAAGATACAGGCACTGCAGCGTAAAATTTATAGCTCAATATGTTTGTATCAGACATATGCAATCGACATAGTTATTCGCGACGTTCATGACTAGGGACTACAACACTTCCAAAGCTAACTGATAAACCTATATCCTATAACTTAAGACATTTTATCATCAAACAATACATTTATACTCTATAGGCTTATTAGACTATACGAAACGGAAACAAAATCAAACATTTACTTGTTGTACTATAGATAACAGCAAGATATATAAGAAATTATTTTATTACTGGACATTTGTGGCGTTAAATTTTCCTGTATTTATCTAATGC
This sequence comes from Paramuricea clavata, assembly GCA_902702795.2. Taxonomy (NCBI): domain Eukaryota; kingdom Metazoa; phylum Cnidaria; class Anthozoa; order Malacalcyonacea; family Plexauridae; genus Paramuricea; species Paramuricea clavata. Next base: position 4,110 of record CACRXK020008068.1, read on the forward strand.
ATAAATGGAAAAAGTACGAAAAAAATATTAAAAATAAAAATAATATCTTCGTGAAAAAATGCGTTTTTAGCACATTTTATGACCCACGACTTTACCCACGACTTTACCCACGACTTTACCCACGACACACGACTTTTAACCCACGACACACGACACACGACATATAGGGACACTCCAAAATTTCAATTATTATCTAATGCCGATATCCTTCAACGGAAGGGTCATATTCCACGTGATGACAAGAACAATACAGGACCAATCGAAATACAATGCCACTTTATTCAAAATATGCATGAACTATTAAAATATACATGAACTACAGCACTGATCAACGCGATATAAAATGTGTATATAATGATTAATAAAATACGTCTTAACTATCATATTAGCAGAACCTTGAAACTAATGATCAGTTGAGACCGCCTACTAAAGACCTCGTGAAACACAATATTATTCTAGACACCTCGATAACATGTCGGCCACGGCAGAGGCGTAATGCAATAAACATAGCAATACTGACAGAAACGATAACTGCTGAAATATAAAATCACGCTGCGCAATTGCGCGCAATGAGTAAGAATGATTAAAACTTAATATTTTCACTTTAACGCTTGCCAGACAGTGACAGGTTTAAGGATGACTGCTAACACAAACAAAATTCCGATCGAGATACCCTTCCTGCAAACCATCATCACACTGCCAGGGAACCTTACTTGAAGTCGTTTTGTTTCCGAAACCAACAGGACTAGCTGCTCGCTATTCAAATATTGCGGTTTGAGCGCACAAAGGAAAACGCAGAAACTGCTATTTTGAATATTTCGCAAAAATTAACCGCTTAAAATTCCCGAGGATAATGTGTCCTAAGTATTTGTTTATTCATATTAAAAGTGCGATAAGGGTCTGTTTAATGAGAACTAAAATAGCTAGGTAAAAAATACGAAACAATTTAAGATCGCTTATCGGATATTGGCACAATAATTTCAGAAATAAAACACTTGAAATTCTCAATGAGAAGACTCCTTCGAACTTGAAATTCTCAATGAGAAAACTCCTTCAAACGACATTATCCGTGTAAAAATCGTAAAAAACGTAAAAGCGAAATTTCTGTATTTGATCTAAACCCCAAAGTCCACTCGAAAATTATAAAAAGCTTCTGACCCCCGGCCCCGAGGAATTCTTGCATACGATTTTAGCAGATCGATCATTCCCTCCAATGAATGAACGCTGAAGCCGAATTTAATTATTCTGGTAATCTGAAAATTTACATAAAACAGGCGCAATGTGGCGCTATCTGCATCATATTAGCGTGTCTATGAAACACCGAAAAATACGTGCAAAAACGAGGCTTTTATTAACATACTTTAAAATCACTATACTCCGTCAGTGTTTGACATCGCGACTCTCAAGCCGAGAGTTTACTGGATGTGGTAATTTCACCCTACATCATGAATCTGACAAAGGATTTCCCTTGTTTGCATTTCAAATTTCATCCAATGTGTGCAAAAATATGAGAAAAAAATATCTGAGAAATGGCTGCAAATCATCAGTGTCCAATAAGCTTGTTGTTTGTAAGTACTATTTAAAACACCCATCAATAAAGAAAATAATAAAGACGCTAGATTCAAAATAAATTAATGCCTAATCAAAATTTGTAAATCGGATAGAGATTTCATAATTTTCATCCTGGTTTACATGCATTCTAACTTCGATTTTCTCGGCCAAAATGCGAGCCAAAATGAACCATAGCGCCAAAATAATTGGTAAACGCATTTATATTTTAAGTAGGCTAGATACAGATCGACTGCTCATGCTTTATACAATATAATATAATTGTGTAATTCATGAAAGTTGAACGTTTAACTATGGTTTAACGGTCGGGTTATATACGTATTTTGCTTTTTGAAACGCTAGTATATAGTTGTTATTCAAAACCAGTTATCCAAATAAAGTAGGCTATATTATCAGCAGAGCGCAGTCTGAGCACAGCTGGAAAGAAATTCCAGGACTTTCAAGAACCTGCGCTAATGTTCCAGAACTTTTCAGGCCTGGATTTATAATTTTTTCACATTCGTTCAAAGACTTTCTAGTTTTTTCAAGGCTCGTGGCCACCCTGATGAGGATGGATACGCGTAATGTTTCGCAAATGAAATATGAGGAAGCGCCAAAGGCGGCTAGTCGTCTTGGCCACAAGCCACGAGACAAAGTCCGGCTTAGCAAGTTATATTCAAAAATTGACAAAATGTCAAACACTTCAACTTGCGGTTAATTTTCAAGAACATTTTAGCGAGTCATATTGGGTTGTCGTAATGGAATCTGAACAACTTTCAGCAATTGGAATATTTTTCTATCGATCAAAGTGATCAGCAACGCCGCAGCGTGAGGTTACGAAATTTGTTGTCGTATTGGCGTAACTGTAAGGGCACTCCGATTCTAGAAGAGCAAGTGATTAGCATATCTTCCCTACCATAGTTTATGCCTATAAGTTAATTGTAATAATGTATGTTTACAGTATATCTTCAAAAACATATTGTTTACAGTCTTAAAAGCACACAAAGTTGTCTATTTTGACATCGGTTTTAGTCCACAAACCGTTTTGTCTTGATGAGTTGCTAATTTTTGCGCGTTTACAATGGAATGCACCCTTGGACGGAAGCTGGTTTTACACTGCCACTGGGCGATTTTGTTTCCGCAAAACAATTTCTGCGCAGCACGATCGTTGCTGACGTGATATATCATGCCGACAGGGCAGTTCCTTCGCGAAACAATGTCCTAGGCGAAAAAAATGTTTTTGTGTTTTATAGGTAGAATATGTTTAGCGGGGATCAGACCAAGTTCAACTGCTTATTGTATGCCTACGTTTCTGATGTAACGATTCACTTGTGAGTCCCAGGGCCAGATTAACGTTTCGCGGGGGCCCTCGACATTTTAAACATTGAATTCAGAAAGATGAAAAACATACAAATATCCTGTTGTATTTCGTGAGTTGAAAAAGTACCTGTGTATTTACAGAAAAGAAATTTATATAAAAAATTTGAACTAAAATTCAACCCCATGCAGTTTATTATAGCATAAACATTAACATTATTTACAGGGGTATAAAGATTAAAACCGTCTAGCTAAACAACATAAAAAAATCCATATACATGATTGCATGAAGTGTACTGATTTGCCATTGGAGTTTCATTCTGCAGATGCCTTGTATACGTTATGCTTACGCGATATCGTCAATTAGGGACGACATGTGAATATTATTACACAGGGGAAAAAAAGAGTAAGCGCGGTGCCACCCGAAAAGCGCGGGGCCCATGGCATGTGCCGCTTCTGCCATATGGTTAATCCGGATCAAGACGACGTTTTTAATTAAGCCTTCCTTTTTTACATCATTAGGATTTCTTTGGCTGGGTCATGGAAATTTGGTATGAGTCAGACATTTATATCCGGGATTTATATCTTACATACTGCAGGGTGTCTAGAAAAAAGTGAACCTTATTGTTATAATTTGAATGAGTCCTATTGAACCAACGGGTGCGTAAACACAATTGAATCGATCAATCGAATTTTATGCATGGGGACGTTATTTAAAATTCTTGGTATCAGTCAACTTATCAATATTATATGTGCTGATTATTTAACGCAGCGCGTAAAACAGTAAAAAACTCTTTGCTCTGTAGTCAGTTAATTGATCCATTTCTAATCGGACTGCACATGACGGGACTAATTTCTAAGTCGTTTTAACTTTAATTCAATTAGAATTTTCATGTACGATTTATGATCGTACGATTACAGTGCATTCACAACAAAAAGTTTATTTCACTTTTTTAGAAACCCTGTATATTGGTTAAAGCCACTTACGCGCCCGCATTCTAAAAGCTCACTCACACTCAATGAGTGGAGGTTCAATCTGAGCTTCTCTTGAGTGTCAATGCTGTTTTTGAATAGCTGGAGGGTGAGTGGTCACATAGTATAAGGTATGACACTAGCCCTCCAATTATTCTAAAAACAGCAATGACACTCGAGAGAAGCTCAGACTGAACTTCCTTTCATCATGAGTGTGAGTGAGCTTTTAGAATGTACGGGCGTTCAGACGTCCATATAGTTAAAAAAAACTTTACCGCTCTCCTACGCTTTTGGAACTTTATCACGCAAACTCCTCTTGGAAACTTTGTTAAAACTAACAGTAGTCTCTGCCTCTGATTCACGTACTTCTATATAAACTCTAAAAAACTAACATTGATTCTTTTACAATTCAGGGGCCTTTTCTTTTTACTAGTAAAGTATGAGAAAAAGTCGAAGTTCTTTTTGCTTGCAACGTCACCTGAAATCATGATCATGATTAGTATGTTCCCTGAAACACTGTCAATACGACTTTAATTTAATAATAGGATTTCGCACAAGTTTATATAAACGTTAATTACGGAACTCGGGTGGCTATAATTGAATTTCCTGCCGGCTGATTGGTCGAAATAGTCCAAAAAAGTGATAGCCACTCATGCAGCCATGCAATGCCAACGACCGTCACATTTTTCAAAATGCCTTCCTCGCGAGCCGCTGAATTGAGAAACAAATCGGATCTTCTAAGCAAGAATTTAAAGTCTTCTGAACTGCTAAGTAAATACATTGTCCTTCATCCAAATTAAGAGTCTCTTTCGTGCAGTTAAAATGGCCATTGAACGTTTTCCCGCCGTATTGACGTGACGACTCAGCCACTAGAGTTTTAGTTTGTAAACTTTAGCGTCGTTTATTTCCTTATTTATATATTGGCATATTGCTATGTTCAACCAGGGGTGTGCTCCCCCCCCCAAAAAAAAAAAAAATACACGAATCATCCCGAATGACAGGGCAATCAAAATGTGAAAAGTAACTTATTACAGCTAGCAAACAATAAGCAGTTCGTATGCATGTACATTGGCATCGGCAGTTCAATTAAATGTTATAATATAAGTTAGCATGTATTTAGGAGGTGGATAGTGCTTTTCGCGCAATTTGATTGGCTGCTGGCACTATTCACCTCCGGACAAAAACAAAATGAAATACAAGGTGTATTAAAATGTTCGTTGTTTTTGGTCGTTTTTTTTTTGTTGTGGTATATTCACTGAAGCCGGAGGTGAACTGCATGTGCGAGGATTTTGGCCGAAGCGTTGAGCAATTGTTATAATTATTGCCATAAACTCAAGCAATTGTTATTGCCATAATCTAGCTCATCTGCTCATGCAGTGTTTAATTTAATTTGTTTGATAACAATCCAATAGCTTGGAACAAATATCGAGTGGTAAGAGCATGATTGCTTATCGGTCTGGTAAAATAGACTATATAAGGGAAAAGTATGGACCGCACCTTTGAAAGTTTAATCATATAAAAGATACGTCAGTCGTACTTTGAAATACGATGACGTAGATATGACAATCCTTTCATAAATTTTCAGCATCTGGCCTTCATAAAGATGAAAACGTCCCATTTTCATCAACTACAAAGTCTATATAATAAATTCTTCGTAAGTCTGCAGGGCGAAACATGATATTAATTAACTAGTTTTTAGAAATTGTGGTTTGTGGATGGTTTGCGCATGATATTGGTATGTGTATGATTGACATGACCGTTGTCTACTATGATTACATTTAATGAAAACTTCCACTTTTTCCTTATAATCAACTTTTCCTGAGCCACCATAATCTTTTTACTAGACCGATAAACAATCAAGCTCTTATTCCACTCGTTGTTTGTTCCTACACTCTATATAGGTATTGAATTGTAAGTTTTAACTATAAGTAGCAATTAAACACTGATATTATGGCAGTAACTAATATTATAGGCCTAATATACTTTTATTATACGACAAGGCTGTCCATCTGCAAAATGGAGCATTTTGATCTTTTTTAATATTTGCAACATTTTGATTGGTTCCTGAGCGGTTGTTAAGCTGCAGTACGGACCGTTCGCTGATCTCATATAGCATAACCGCGACGATGGACCGCTCGCGAAGAAAAACTTATATAGATAACTCTTTTCCCAGTAAAAGACTATAAATATGTGGCCTTTTTTGTGTTAAAACGTTGTTCATGCACATGTAAAACACGCTTTTTATAACACTTAAAATGCTGACAGAGTGATAATTAATACTTGCCGCCAAATGAACGGCCTTTTTGGCGAACTAAAGTGAAAATGGACTAAACAAATCCGTGTTCTGTTTTTGACTCTTAATATGTTGCTATCGTTTTGTCTCTGACAAAATCCTGCGTTTTCAAATGTTCGAATATAGAGCTGTAAACAACTTAATTTTCGACTTAATTTATAAACATTGATTTTGGAAGAATTCCCTTGTTTTTAGCCATATAATAAATAACTTATTGACCGGAGCTTGTTCCGTCCGGACAGTACGATATCAGTCTCGTTTATACGTCTCGAATTATAACACTTCATTTTATATAATATACTGACAGGGAATCCATGCACCAACAGGAATCCGGGAATCTGCATATATATGAAAGAAAGCCAACATGGACTTCTTAATTTAATACACTATTACTTTGCCTCTGGCAAACCTCACTGCAACAGCGATGATTGAAATACGTCGTCGACGCTTTATATGTAATTTTTTTCTTGAGTATATAATCCGGTTATGTTGGTATATATTTCGTGTGTGGCACGACATATGCTAAAACCTGGACGATGGACGACGGACCATTTCAACTCTTTTAATTTGATCTATATTTAATATAGGTATCTGTTGTATCTGTATGCTGTAAAACAGCATTTTTCATGTCTTGATGTCAGTGCTCGAAGCATAGAGAAAAAATATGACCTGCCATGCAGTCTAAACTTTTTAGGCAGGTGAAATACATTTTAGCCTGCATGCCATTTTTATATTCATTGAACTGCCAAAATGTAGGGGTTTCCACAAGTTGCTCGAAATTCTGATAATATAGTTGCTCAAAAAAGGAAGAAAAGTTGCCTAAAAGTTGCCCATTTTCCCCCAAAAGTTGCTAGTTTTCAAGAAAGTTGCTTAAAAGATGCTACTTTAATTGCGCTGCCAAGTGCTGCTATTTTAACTTTTGAGCAATTTTGATCATGAAACAAATTTTGAGTTTGAAACAATTTTTTCATAAACATGAACCATGAAACAATTTTTTAATATATTACTTCATATATAGATTACAGTTCTATGTAATCGAATATAAAATCCGACGTAATGTAAAAACAATTGTGATAATGTCAAATACCAACTTTTGTGCCGTAAATATATATAGTGTTATTAGGATGTTCTTTCACAATTTAAAACGTTACTGAGCTTTTTAGCTCAGTAACGTTTGAGCTGACGGTCATATGTTTGAATTTCGAGAAACCAAAAGTACAATAACTCCGGTATTAATTCCCCTAGAGGCTAAACTACCGAGTATTAAATACCGATAAAGAGATATTGAGATTGACTGGACTTGGAGAGCTAAAATTGTTTATTATTATCCTAATATGGCCAACCATATTTTTACACAAAATAAAGTAAACTCAAAATTGCTAAACAAAGTTACAAAGGTGTCAAATTCATAAAAAGTTGCTCGAAGTTAGTAACGTTTAAAACGTTCCCGCTTAAAATAAAAGTTGCTCAAAAAACAAAAAGTTGCCAAAAAGTTGCCGAGCAACTTGTGGAAACCCCTACCAAAATGGCGATGTCTCATATATATGAGTCACATTGTAAAATTCAATGTTTTCATATGAAATGGCTATACAATTTCACCTGCCATTTTTTTTACTTGGCTGTTCAAATTTGTTTTTGCCTGCGATTTCTAAAATTTATATGGGACAGGCCTGCTTTTGGCCATTGGCAGCCCGCTATTTCGAGCACTGCTTGAAGTGCAAAAATCGTCTTTTCAACACCACTTCATTTGAGAATTCCCACTGAATTTGTCATAATGCTAGAATCTCGCTTTCCCAAGTGCCGTCATGCAGAGATTGGTGTCCGGTTGTGCCATATATATATATATTTTCATCTTCATAAAGAGTATTATTTTCACACAATTAATTACAGTAATCTCTAACGGTCTATTCCCAGTTTAGGTAATGAAGATACCAGCTAGGAAGCTGCGAATTGATAGAGATTCAAGTACCTGAAAATATAAGCAGAACTTTGACATTTCGACGAAGGGCCTTCGCTCGAAAGTACTCTGTACGTATATGTATAGCTATAGAAGACTCTGATGAGTGATGTGCGAAATGCCATTGAGTATATATTAACTATTGTGAGCCTAATGGCTTACTTCATGTCCAGCTTTCAAGCGATGCCCTTCTTAAAGTTTCTTGATATTCAAGAGGCTTAATTTGCAAAGGCTACAAAACACTGCTGCCAGATTAGTCGTCAGAGAAAGGAAATCTGCGCATATAACACCGGTACTTTCTAATCTCCACTGGCTTCCTGTGCAACAACGAGTGACTTTCAAACTCCTTTTGGTGACCTATAAAGCTCTTAATGGCATTGCCCCTTCATACATCACCGATCTACTTCGTCGTCATATCCCTGCCCGTACTTTGCGCTCCAGCAGTCAAAATTTGTTAACTGTGCCTAGAGTGCGAACAGAGACATATGGCGAGAAGTCTTTTTCCTGCACTGCTCCGAGACTCTGGAACAATCTTCCTGACTCTATTAAGCAAAGTCCAACTATCGATGAGTTTAAGGCAAAGTTGAAAACATATCTTTTTAGGATAGCTTTTACTGAATAACTGTTTTTTGATTTATAGATTCTTGTTGTAAAAAGTATTGAGACTCATGTATAATGCGTTTTAAAGAACTATTATATATATATATATATATATATATATTTATATATATATATATATATATATATATATATATATATATATATATATATATATATATATATATATATATATATATATATATATATATATACTTGTATTAATTAATATAGCGTCCTGACATTGGCTGACAATAGCACTGATCCCGTCTGATATCGAAAATAGCAGGCCGAAAGCAACGGCAAAGTTGAGATGTTTAAAAAATCCCTGATGCTATTTAGAAAAGACGTTAATTTCGCAATTTCCGAGCGTAGTGTTTTTTTTGTGCTGAATACAAAGGACAGATTATATATAGAATCAGCTGGATTTGAATCCGTCTATACGAGTCTGTGACTCTTATGTTGGGCCAGTACCTATCGCTATACGCCCAATATATACAAATACCTGACTCGCGAATTGACAAAAATTTAACAGCATATAATTGCTGAACAATAAGTAATGAGTAACAAAAAAATGCTAAACGAGTACCGGTAATACAATTCCCCGCAAGTTGTTTGTGGAGTAAAAAGCAAAACGGCACATCTACTGTAATTGAGGGAAACAACAAACTAAAAAATTATGTGAAAAAAAGACAGTAAACTTATCATTGCGGGCATTGTGGGGGTTTTTCGGAATGTTTCGCCGATCTTTTCCAGGAAATGTCGACACCGACGTTACTTTAGAAAATTTTATAATTCATGGATCTTTTAAGCCACACCTGGAATAACCCCGGAAACATTTCACACCCTGGGCAGATTATGTGGTGCCATCCTTTGTGCCATGCATGGTATCCGGATTGGCAATTTAAAATGAGAATTAAATTTTCCGTGTCATTTTAACAAATTATTACATTGACCTAGACGCACTGTAAAAAACACTCATGAAAGGTCATACAATGTCAAATTTATCTTAATTTAATCAAATATACTTAAAGTCATATGCACCATTGTCATATGCAATATATCATCTTACAGGGTTCGTCCACTAATTTGAAGCTACAGATGAATTTTAAGGATATTTAACGGTACTAATAATACACATGAAAAAGTTTCTCAATTCTGATTAGCTAAGAGCAGTGCACCTTTTTCGAAATACAGTGCCAAAAAGTGAAATACAGTGCAAAAAAATGAAATACAGTGCAAAAAAATGAAATACAGTGCAAAAAGTGAAAATAATACAAAAAAACCCAAACAGAGTGACAAAATTTTCTAATAAGGGACCGGTCATAAAGTATTTACTAGGGGGTGTGGAGGATCACTCAAGGCATTAGAACTTGATCAACCTGATGAGGAAGTGTCACATTGAATGGAAGCAAATTGTTTCTATTTGAAATAAACCAAAAACATTTTTTTCTGTTTGTTCTAACTCTCAGCCCATCGCTAGTATGTCAGAATCAGAAAAGACTGGTGACGAATCAGAGACTGCGGAAAATGTTGAGGATATGGTTACCACTACAAGAAGTGGGAGAGTTATCAGAAACTGGAGAGTTTCGAAATATAGATAAACGCAAGACAAATGTTAAAACAGAATTAATGAAGGGGGGATATGAAAATTTTCACTTACATCGAACTAATCGAAGGGGGTTACGAAAATTTTTCCATAGGTTTGAAATTTCATTTATCCTCCACCCCCCTCTAGTAATTACTTTATGACCGGTCCCTAAAAGAATGTGACCTACGCATGACATGACTGCATAATTTTTTCAAGTACATTATTAATAAGTAATAGTGTGGATAATAAAATACATGGATAGGAAACTAGCTGACGTGACCTAATGTTTTCAATGGGATGATGGCGTTGAAACCTAGTTGCAAACCAAATTCTCAAAAACGGCATGTTTAGCGATACAAATACAGCTAAACATTTTAGTCAAAGAGCAAATAAATATAACTAGGCCATTCTACGATGAAATCTCTAAGTATTCCCGGTCAATTTTAGCAAATATTTCAAGCACCAAACAGTGAAAAATGCATCGCAAATTTCGTTAAAATAGGCGACGCCAATTTCGTAGCTACAGTACAAATGTAAAAAAATACAAAACAAAGACGAAAAACATTAACCTTGAATACTTTGTCGTGGCTTAGGCATGTTTTTAAAACAATTAGACCAGTTTATGCTTCAATATTACTCTTTTAAAGCGGAAAATATAGCGAAACAACAAAAATGCTGAGAACTTTGGCACATGGGCGGATTTACTGGGGGGTTAGGGAGGTTAACACCCCCCCCCCCCGGAATCTCTCTAACCCCTCTAATAAAGTGTTCAACCCCACCAAAATTTCGCTTCACCCTTCCTATTTTGTGTGAAAGGCTTTAACCCAAACGCCTAACCCCTGGCAAAGGTCACTTAGTGGTGCCGTTTGCACCCCACCAGAATTTTTTCTACCCCTCCTTTCAAAAATATGAAAATCCGCCCTTGCTTTGGCAATACACGTGACGTCACAGATTGCAACTAGGTTTAGACTGTGACGTCAGGAAGTTTCCTATCCAGTTATTTTACAATCCATGGTAATAGTACGGTTTCTCGTGGAATTTGGAAAAACATATACACTCGTGAGTTTTCAAGGACTTCAAATTGCACTCATCCTTCGGACTCGTGCAATTTTGATCGTCTTAGAAAACTCACTCATGCATGTTTTCTTCCCAAATTGCACTCGAAACCGCATTATTATTACCTATACAAATACTTAATAAATTTTAGAGACCAATTACCAGGAATTGTAGGACATTGAACAGAAGTCATTGTGTTATGTTTTCGTCTGAGTTTATGTTAATTTGTGAACGGTCACAGTATTTGAGCTCATTGACATTGTATTTTCGTAAAAATAATTGACCGTCCAACACTACAGGGATAGCTGTGATAAAACGTGAGCGGTCAGGAAACTTCCACAATTTCTTTCTTCTAGATTTTTTTACATAAACTTTATGTAGGTGTTTTCCCCAAAAGCCTAGGCCTAATTTACACCCAAAATTTCCACCTACAAAATCCTACAACAATTAGTTATATCAAGTGAGATGCCCCAAATCCTTATATATACTGTATAACTGTCATCTACTCATCTAGTCTCCCAGAATGCAGGATTTTTCCAACTTCTTCCCAGAGGAGAATGCACCTGGATCCACCTAATGCACTTAGTAAAAAATCATGAAGGTCCCAAAATTATATTTTGTCCCAGACACAGATACTGTACAGTAGTACATCTCTGGGCACCTCTGCTTGCTTTTTTTTGCAAACATTTTATTGGAAGTACAAAACTATCTCTTTCATATAGTTTTTTTTTATATCTTACTTTGTAATAACCTGAGTTACACTTATACTCATTATTGAAATAACCTAAACCTAATACTTTTCTAAGCCCGGATTTTGTCTGATTTATTCACACACCGAATGATTGTTTTAAATGTTCCGAGAACATTTTAGCAAACATGCAAATCTTTGCATACAAAGAGTGCTCTCGTGCTAGTGCTCTCCCCTTGACCAGTAAAATCACATAGCATTAAACTGAGTAAAATGATAAAGTAGGGTGCAATGCAACTTAATGGGTTAATAGGTTACAGTAAGGTCAAGAAAAATTGACAAGTTTTTCCCTAGACAAGGAGACTTGTTCAAATGCTAGTGATCTGGTCATGCCAGCTTTTAAATTAACCCTTTAAGTGGCAAATGCAAACAGATGCGCCCTACTTTATTATTTTACTCTGTCTGCCAAACAGTTTTACTCGTCAGGAGGAGAGTGCTGCCAATGGGTTAATCAGAGATCAGACTATCTGTCTATGCATCCTGTTAACCCTTTGAGGGCCCAGATGTGGCCTACTTTATCATTTTACTCTGTCTAACAGCACACCATTTTACTCCTCAGGGGGAACTGTTTGTATAAATACATTTGTGCTGTCATGTTGTAAATGCGGACAGTACTCACATTTTTAAACTTGCATGCAACCAAATTGTTACCCTGAGAGCAGAGTCTCATTTCTCCTTGCAGAGAAAATAAGGCTCTGCCTTTTTTGGGTTTTGTTCGTCCAAAATTCTGGACGAAGTAAACCGGTAATAAACCAGTTCTAACCAGTAATAAACCAGTTCTAACCTGTTTTAAATGTGCACGCCTTCATTTTGCAAGTAAACCAATGACTACTATTTGAGCCTGCTATATATATATACAATATTTAAAACTTTATACTTTATAACCGAAATTTGGCTGACAATAACTTGAATATACTGAAAAGTAATGTAGCAAGTTAGCAATTGTAAAAATATAATAATTATAGTTTGATTTCACAACTGACAAGTGACAAAGCTATCGATTTGAAAATGTTTTTGTATTGTTTACATATACAGTATTGTCGTAATTGTACAGCATGTGCCAAGCATGAAGCAATAACTGCATGCAATTGGTTCTCTAAATTTAGCAGTCATTCCAAAAATACAAGTGATCTTTTGACATGTTTTGACATAATATAGGAAACAGAGCCATGTTCGACAGAAATTAACCCATTGAGCTGCAATGGGCCCCAGTGCACCCTACTTATTATTTTTACTTGTCTAACGCCAGACAATTTTACTTGTCAATGGGGAAGCTCTGCGGCTTATTGTGTTAACCAAAAAATCTGACAATGTCCCTAGTTAACCCATTGAGCCGCAATGCACCCCAGTGCGCCCTACTTACTGTATTTTTTTTTACTTGTCTAATGCCAGAATATTTTACTCTACTGGAAAGTTAACTTTTTGCATGCCGGACATCAAATCAGGTACATGCATGTAAATGTACCCCAATTTTGGAAATATAAATGTGCAAATGTTCCAAATACACCTTTTTAGCATAAACCTGTTTGGTCTAAATTTGTAAATTCAAATTACTATGTAAAAATGAACGCAATATGTACACCAAAGTTTGTGTTTGGACCAAACAGTTTGGTGAACATATTACATATTGGTGTACATAATACAACACACTTTATATTACAGTCTTGCAGTCCAGGAGAAAATTTGACCTCAACTGACTGTACAGTATGTGACTGGGCCTATGGACTGGGCACAGAGTGCACTCATCTTTGCGTGGCCATTGCTATTAAATGTTGTTTATTTTGAAATAAAACTAATTGTCAAGTGTGGTATTGTAGACATTGAAAGTTTCAGCTTGTTTTTATATTAGCTTTGTTGTGAACAGCTTTGAAATTGTTCACATACTTGATTAAATAGCATTTTAATAGGGATGTTAAAACGGGCTATTCCATTTAATATCCGTACCCCCCCTGTCGAGGATACATGTTTTTCATAGTTATACCCCTGAAGAATTCCAAGCTCAAAATCCTTTACCCCTGAAGAATTCCAAGCTCAAAACACTCTACCCCTGAAGAATTCCAAACTCAAAACACTTTACCCCTGAAGAATTCCAAACTCTGAAAAATTTCGATCTCAAACCTCTTTACCCCTGAAGAATTCCAAGCTCGAATCCTCTACCCCTGAAGAATTCCAAACTCAAAACACTTTACCCCTGAAGAATTCCAAACTCAAAATCCTTTACCCCTTAAGAATTCCAAGCTCAAAACACTGTACCCCTGAAGAATTCCAAACTCAAAATCCTTTACCCCTGAAGAATTCCAAGCTCAAAATCCTTTACCCCTGAAGAATTCCAAACTCAAAATCCTTTACCCCTGAAGAATTCCAGGCTCAAAATCCTTTACCCCTGAAGAATTCCAAACTCAAAATCCTTTACCCCTTAAGAATTCCAAGCTCAAAACACTGTACCCCTGAAGAATTCCAAACTCAAAACACTGGACCCCTGAAGAATTCCAAACTCAAAATCCTTTACCCCTGAAGAATTCCAAGCCCAAAATCCTTTACCACTGAAGAATTCCAAGCTCAAAATCCTTTACCCCTGAAGAATTCCAGGCTCAAAATCCTTTACCCCTGAAGAATTCCAAGCTCAAAACACTCTACCCCTGAAGAATTCCAGGTATCCTCGACAGGGGGGTACGGATATTAAATGGAATAGCCCATTGTCGGTTGTTGACGGTAGTTGTCGGTAATTAATGTACGACCCTTTAAATTAAGTGGAAGTCAAGTCCCGAAGTCCGTAATGTACAAACGGTTTGTTTACATTTTGAACTGCTGTATTTTTTAAAATATGATGTACTGTCTGAATATCTAACACCATTTTGGTTCGCTATGCTTCTAAATGAATATGAAATAGAGTTTATGTTCAGAAAAATTCGAAACATGGGCAATGTTTACATTCAGAGGTCTGCAGAACGGACTTGACTTCCCCTTTAAACTTTATATTTACCGAAAAGTGAAAACCCTTTAAAAACTTACCATTAAGACAGGCTGTTCTTTCATTCAAGCGTTGTCTCTTTATCCATGGTCGAATTGCCAGTACAGCGATGTAGCGAAATTTCCGGCCGTCTTTCACAACAAATAACATCACAATATAAAGTCAATATAAACTGCACGTATTTTTCTCTTTACCATAGAATCGTTTTCCCTGTCCATTGAGTTACAATTTCCAAAACTAAGCAGTCGTTATAACGTAAAATAAGCGGGTATTTGTGAACAAAAATGCCCTTTGACGACACGAAGTAAACCGTCGCCATCTTGTCTTCTCCAAACCACAGAATAGGAAGTTATACCAGAAGCGTAACTCTAGTCGTTTC
>CACRXK020008069.1:0-17816 GCA_902702795.2 Paramuricea clavata
TATCTACAGGGTGTATAAAAAAGCGCAATCCTCGACTGAAATGTAAATTGCTAAACAAATAATAGACGAAAACGTTAAAGTTTACATTCATTTTAAAGCGTAGCCATTCAGCTTTCTAACAGTGGGTTGTTTCTTAAATTTGACTCATTGGTTCGCGGGTAATAATACTTTACGTTATTGCGATTGGAGATTAAAAAATTGAGATGGAATAACAAATCGTTCTCATGAAAATAACTGATTTTTTCATTAAAACAAAAAAATGTTGCATTTTATTAAATGGATTGTAACAATAAGTATAATTAAGGCTTTTCTTCCACTATTTTAACTCAGTTTGAAACTTCAAATGCGATATAATTTTGGCTTGGACCATCTAAGCTGACTGACATCAACTTGCTATAATTTCTGTTTACATTACATCGCAATTCGATGACACTCTGGCTCAGACACCAAAATGTTTTGACGATTTTTAGCATTCGTTTAGGATTTTCAAACAACCTGGTCTCTTTTAAAATACTTTTAATTTGTTCTTACGTGGTTTTCCAGATGTAGTGACGACAACATTAAAGTTTAAAGAAGAAAATTCTAACATTTAAACCGACTAAACAATAACATACTAAACTTGCATAATTAAACAGCAACTAAAAATGATAGGTTTTACTAAATCTTTTCCTGTGCAATTATTACTAGCATTGGAGACAAGGATAATAGTTTGTTTGAAAGAGAAAAGAACAGGCTTTGAAGTAAGCCTAAAAGCGTTTAACTAGAAATAGTATCTCGAAAGTTATTAAGCACAAAAAATGAATTGCGTTTATTTTGATACACCCTATATATATATATATATAGATTAACACACCTTATAGAATGATAATACTTACATTAACAGTATATAACCAGTTGTGCAAAATCACAAAAGAATGATAAATAAATAAACACAAAGAATATAAAATAAACACAAAATAGAAACAAGCTAACAAATTACCTGTTATTTTTGACATTACAGATAGCACAGGCTGTTCAAGAGTTGAAAGTTCAGTTGTATCAGATCCTACAACACTGGAGAAAACAATTAATATGACTGGTACGTACTGTTCAAAACTGTTCAAAACTTAGGGTCTGTTTATATAATCCTGCCTAGACAGGATGTTGCCATTGCAATGAAGCCATTTAAGTGCTTGACATCATATTTTTGTTGCAATAAAGGCAACATGCATGTTCAAAAGGGAAAAGTTCATCCCACCTAGCCTGGATGAAGTGTTTATATAGGAGTTTTTCATCCCGGCTAGGCGGGATGAAGTGTTTATTTTTCATCTCGTTGAGGCGGCATCTGTTACCAAGACCCCGTCTAGGCGGGATAAATGGCAGGATCATATAAACACTCTTTCGAATTTGAATTACGAGCAGGATCTTGGTAAGCATCCAGTCCCGCCTGGTGGGAATCATATAATCAGGCCCCGACTTATTAATTAGTACTGGTAAAATCTTGTCCAGGGCTTTACTTGTACACTTATACACAATGACTCTATAGTCATGAGTTATTGATATATTCACAGCACACAGTTGTGCTGCATTCTCAGAAAAATATAAATACATGTGTCTTAGATTATCAAGTCACATGTACATTAATTTGTTACAGGTAGCACAAGCTGCTCAAGAGTTGCAGTTGTTACAAATCCTGGAACCGCAATGCCAAATTCTGGTACAATGGGTAATGACACATGTGTGACAAAGTTAGGAAAAGGAATTGAGTTTGTTCTTGGGAAGTCAGCTGAAGTTTTAGAATTTGACAAAGCACGGCAGAAACATAAGCAGTCACCTTCTGATAAGTTCATTCTTGACAAGTTTATGAAAAGGGTGGCTGTTATGGAGGTAAAAATTTCAAAGCAAGAACGCCTACTCCGTGCAGAACTTGGTCAATGGGAAAAAGACTTTTACCTGAAAAACAACAAAGTTGCTACTCAAGAAGACATAACAGAATGTCTTCATGCAAAAGCTCTCAGGAACAAGCTAAAATATGCTAAAGCTATCCTGATGAAAGTAAGGAACAAAAAATAGAAGCTGCTGAACGTCCATATTTTAGTTCTCATAAGTTATAAAATTGATAGAGTTTAGGGTCGTTTTATACGTCGAATTTTGGTCAAGTCGAATGCAATTCAAACACTATAGATGAGTCGAGTTGTCTCATTTTCCATGAACAGCATTCGAAGCCACCCAAATTCGACGTATATAAAAGCGGGCATAACACTAGTAATAATGGCTATTCCTTTGGCTTTCATTAGGCCTGTTTCAGACGTCGAACTATCCATGTGCCGAACCTTTAGTTCTTAATAGTTTTATTTCGAATTTATGTACATTTAGTTCTGCAGAGAAAGTTCGACGTCTGAAACGGGCCTTAGCAGCAACTTTATGTAGTATTGCTGTAAATATGTAAATATCAAATCTTGTAAAAACTCACCTTTATAGGCTTTAACCATGTATGTACCATAATAAGTAGAAGAGGAGTAGATTGGAAAACATTTAATACATTTACAACGAAATTTAAAGTTTGAAACACTCACATTCCTTCGTTAAAACGCATTTCGCTTTAAACGGTCGCTAAGTAACCATAGTCCATAAATGGTCAACACTTCCATAAAGGGAAAAGCGAAGTAACACGAATACTGGGCGCCAATATTTGCAGTTTTCGCGCGAAGGTGCAATATTGTACAAGCTGAAACATATATCCGAGTATTTTGTGAAATATAAGTATGCGACATACGGTTGAGGAGAAAAGAAAGATGCGCAATGAGAGAAAGAAGAGAAGCGGTCTCACAAATCGGAATTGAAGCGCGCGGCGCTCATAAAAGATGCACTTCGTGAGGTTCAAAGAAAAACCGACGAGCAAAGGAGCATTGCTTCAAAATATTATAAACTTTGGAGGAGAAGTGTAGAAACTAACAAAAAATTACAAAATAAGTTGGACAACAGAGAAAGCAGTATAAAAAAGGTATACAAATATTAATAGGTACATGAATATTACAATACTTCTTATTAATAATTCTTGGCTACCAGTACCTACAGTATATAAAATACAGATAAATACAGGCGAAGGGACCGGTCATTATTTTTGGAAGGGGGGTGGGGTGGGGGTCAAAGAAAAATGTTGTAATAGGAGGGGGGTCACCCTTGAATTTCTGCTTTCTTAGGGGGGTCTTTCAATTTTTAAAATTTAGGGAAGAAAATATTCCCCTTCCATAAATAATGATCAGTCCCTAATACATTAATTGTCAGTATATATTTTCAAGTTCATAACATTTGATGACATTCTATACTATATAAAGGGTCATCCCTAACACAGCACACACCCCCCCCCCAACCAACCCTCTGTCCCCAAAGTCCTCTTTTATGCATTTTATTGATGAACAATAAATTTCAAAGGTAACTCATTTGAACATGTCCAGCAAAAGTATGGTGGGTGTTAACATCATCCGGCATGAAGAATTGGAAGAGCTCGAGATAAGCAGTGAATCAATTGGGAATGGTGTTTATGGCAATTGTTTCCTCAAACGATTCAACAGATTACAAATAACAGTTGTTGAAAAGCAACTGATTGATAGCACTGTTGACATGTTATACAAAGAAGCAATGTTTATGCAGAAATTTTCCCACAGATGTATCCCATTGCTTCTAGGGGTCCAACTGGAGAAGAAACCAATCTCCCTGATAATTCAATTTATTGGGGAGAACAGTAAGTCCATTACAATCTTCAAATTGTTGTTTGATCCACTCTATCAACAACAAGCTTCAAAAATGTCAACAAAAACATGGCTCTGCATATGTTATGACATTGCTGATGCACTTGACCACATGCACCAGAGGGGATATCTTCACTGTGACCTAAAGTCCAATAATGTGTTGGTTGCTGAAAATAAGGGATATCTTATTGACTTCGGGAAAGTTTGTGAGATCTCTCGACCAAAGGCGAAGAAATATAGGGAGGTTTATAGACATATTGCGCCAGAGGTTTTGAAAGGCTCTCCTGTTGCACCAGCCAGTGATACGTATTCCCTTGGGAGAATTCTTAAAGAAATTGGCAAGACAATAAACAGTTCAATCCTGTTGCAATTAGCCAAAGCAGCAACAAATCCAAACCCCACACAAAGGCCCACTCTTATGAAAATCCTGAACATGTTGAATGCTGAGAATATCCACAGCTGAGATGCAACTACACAAATGAAATGACAAAAAGTTAGGATAGATATTTAAAGACATTGATCATTGGGATAATATTCAACTAGGTAATCTCTAACATTCTCTACTTTGTTATTTTACTCTGTCTATTCCAGATGATTTTACCTGTCAAGCTAGGGGAACAGCATACACATAATTTAAATTCCAATGCATGATTAGTGATGATGCATGCATGACTAAAGCTGATATGAAAGGATATAAACTAATTAAACTTAATCTAATATAAATAAATATGCAATGCACAGCCACAGTGATAAGTCTTACAGTGTCTTTCAGCAGTCAGGTAGATCCTACTGTGTTAATATTACTTCGTTTATTAAACAGATAACTTGACAAAATCATTAAACCTGATAAATATAAACTATAGAGCACAGTCACAGTGATAACTCTTGTGCTGTCAAGATGAATCGTCTTTCGGCAGCAGGTTGTCAAGATATTGTGTCTTTCGGCAACCAGTTTGATCTTAACTGTGTTATTATATTTAAGCACAAATAACAAATTACTAAAACAGTTAAATTGGTATCAAAAACTTATAACCAAACTCTAGCTGTGTAATATAGTTGAATTATATATGTAAGTTTATCAAAATATTTTGTCTTTTGGCCAAACCAACTCAACATTAACTGTGCGATTACTGGGTATTCTCTGAAGATATACCATAGATGTATTCATGTATACATGACTTTTTTAAACATGAATACAAATCATGTGAATATAAATGTGTTGCACAGTCACAGTGATAACTCTTGTGCTGTCAAGATGAATCGTCTTTTGGCAGCAGGTTGTCAAGATATTGTGTCTTTCGGCAACCAGTTTGATCTTAACTGTGTTATTACATTTAACCATGCATAACAAACTATTGCTAAATTACCATTAAAATAAATATTTATAACTAATATTAAAGTGTGTTTACTATATTTAATTTGATCAATCTAAAGCATTATCAATCGATGGTACATCATTATAACAATGTGTATGCTTGACATAGATATTGAATACTTAGATGTAACTCTACATGAAACATGCTTGAATATCATATATAAATAGATTTTGCTATTTTCAGGAACTTAATAGAGTTGAAGTCTTTTACAAAATAGTACCAAAGATGAGTAATGCACAGGGTTGGATATAAGAACATTTTTTTAAAAATAAAATGTTCTTATTTCTTATATTAATATAAGAACATTTTTTGCAATATAAGAACATTTTCAAAAACTTTGATGACGTCATATTATGACATCATCCAAAATCCTAAAATGACGATTCAATTTTAGAATTTAGATGTTGCTGTAACATCTTGGCTTTCAAAATTATAAAAATAGTTATCACTGCTGTATTTATATGACTATTATCTGTATATCTTATTTTCAGGATGAATGTCAAATAGTTAAAATTTACAATATAAGAAAATATAAGAACATTTTTGCCTCACAAAAAAATATTCTTATATAATATAAGAACATATAAGAACAACTAATATAAGAACATTTGCCAACCCTGGTAATGCACACATATAATGTGAATACTTCTATAATCATATATGCGAAAGAGATTCTTCAATAAAATGTACTGAAACAAGTGGACGACAGGGCCATAACAAGCGCTCTTGTCTCCACAGTCTGGTGTTTGGTTCTTTGCAAAAATTAGAAATATAAAGGTAAAAGGGCTGCTTGTATCAGAGCTGGAACCTTACTGTTAATAATATTAAACTACAGTACTTCGATGAACATGTCAGGAGAATCGGGCTCTTTGAAGCAGGTAAGACAATCACAGTGTCTCTTCATAAGCAATTAATTAATCACTTGTTAATAAACTGATCTTTAATATTCACTTTATTTTGGACCATTATGCCATTGTTTGAAACAGTCAAAAACGTCGTAAAAATGATGAGGGAAGCAATTTAGTAAAACGGGAAATACTCACATTCCTGGTGGCCGTATTAAGAGACCATAAATTTATACGTACAATAAATATACATCGTGTTGAGACACAAATTTCAAGCAATCAACCTTTATACAACCTACATACTGTCATTGTCAACATACATATAACATATACGATTCTTAGATTCTATAACGAAACAAGAAAACGGAGCGCTTCGCCAGCAAAATAACACACGGATAGACCGATACAAACCTTCAAGTAAATTCCCATCACAACTCGTAATTTACAAACACAGGTTCAAGCCAAATCTTTAAAAAATATACCAAATTGAATATTCTTGATAACCCAATTCCAATGCGACGCCATGTTGCGAAAAAAAAAGCGGAAATTTTACGCCTGATTTCGCTACTTACGCCAAGAGCACTGGAAACTACTAACTTTTTTGACCCAGTCATTAACGCACCTGAGATAGCTCGGGACCAGAGCCACGGCTGACTACGCGACTACCACCATACGACTCGGCGTCAAATTCTGATTCAGAAAATGACTTCCTCGATATTTTTTGGGATTTCATCCTTCTCGCCAAATTTTCAGCCAGCCATAGCTCGGGACCGCAGCCACGGCTGACGACGCGACTACCACCATACGACTCAGCATCAAATTCTGATTCAGAAAATGAATTTCTCGACATTTTCTTGGATTTCACCCTTCTCGCCAAGTTTTCACCCAACCATAGCTCTGGACCGAAGCAACGGCTGGCGACATAACTACCATCATTCGAATCAGCGTCAAATTCTGATTCAGAAAATGACTTCCCAGACATTTTTTGGGATTTCACCCTTCTCGCCAAATTTTCACCCAACCATAGCTCCGGACCAAAGCAACGGCTGGCGACAAGACTACCACCATTCGAATCAGCGTCAAATTCTAATTCGGGAAATGACTTTCTCGACATGTTTTGGGATTTCACACTTCTCGCCAAATTTTCACCCAACCATAGCTCCGGACCAAAGCAACGGCTGCGACAAGACTACCACCATTCGAATCAGCGTCAAATTCTGATTCAGAAAATGACTTCCCAGAGATTTTTTGGGATTTCACCCTTCTCGCCAATTTTTCACCCAACCATAGCTCCGGACCAAAGCAACGGCTAGCGACAAGACTACCACCATTCGAATCAGCGTTAAATTCTGATTCAGAAAATGACTTCCCAGAAATTTTTTGGGATTTCACCCTTCTCGCCAAATTTTCACCCAACCATAGCTCCGGACCAAAGCAACCGCTGGCGACATAACTACCACCATTCGAATCACCGTCAAATTCTGATTCAGAAAATGACTTTCTCGACATTTTTTGGGATTTCACCCTTCTCGCCAAATTTTTACCCAACCGTGGCTCCGGACCAAAGCAACGGCTGGCGACAAGACTTCCACCATTCGAATCAGCGTCAAATTCTGATTCGGGAAATGACTTTCTCGACATTTTTTTGGATTTCACCCTTCTCGCCAAATTTTCACCCAACCATAGCTCCGGACGAAAGCAACGGCTAGCGACAATACTACCACCATTCGAATCAGCGTTAAATTCTGATTCAGAAAATGACTTCCCAGACATTTTTTTGGATTTCACCCTTCTCGCCAATTTTTCACCCAACCATAGCTCCAGACCAAAGCAACGGTTGGCGACAAGACTACCACCATTCGAATCAGCGTCAAATTCTGATTCGGAAAATGACTTTCTCGAAATTTTTTGGGATTTCACCCTTCTCGCCAAATTTCACCCAACCATAGCTCCGGACCAAAGCAACGGTTGGCGACAAGACTACCACCATTCGAATCAGCATCAAATTCTGATTCGGGAAATGACTTTCTCGACATTTTTTGGGATTTCACCCTTCTCGCCAAATATTCACTCAACCATAGCTCCGGACCAAAGCAACGGCTGGCGACATAACTACCACCATTCGAATCACCGTCAAATTCTGATTCAGAAAATGACTTTCTCGACATTTTTTGAGATTTCACCCTTCTCGCCAAATTTTTACCCAACCATAGCTCCGGACCAAAGCAACGGCTGGCGACAAGACTACCACCATCCGAATCAGCGTCAAATTCTGATTCGGGAAATGACTTTGTCGACATGTTTTGGGATTTCACACTTCTCGCCAAATTTTCACCCAACCATAGCTTCGGACCAAAGCAACGGCTGGCGACAAGACTACCGCCATTCGAATCAGCGTCAAATTCTGATTCAGAAAATGACTTCCCAGAGATTTTTTGGAATTTCACCCTTCTCGCCAATTTTTCACCCAACCATAGCTCCGGACCAAAGCAACGGCTAGCGACAAGACTACCACCATTCGAATCAGCGTCAAATTCTGATTCGGGAAATGACTTTCTCGACATTTTTTTGGATTTCACCCTTCTCGCCAAATTTTTACCCAACCATAGCTCCGGATCAAAGCAACGGCTGGCGACAAGACTACCACCATTCGAATCAGCGTCAAATTCTGATTCGGGAAATGACTTTCTCGACCACCATTCGAATCAGCGTTAAATTCTGATTCAGAAAATTACTTCCCAGAGATTTTTTGGGATTTCACCCTTCTCGCCAATTTTTCAGCCAACCATAGCTCCGGACCAAAGCAACGGCTGCCGACAAGACTACCACCATTCGAATCACCGTCAAATTCTGATTCAGAAAATGACTTTCTCGACATTTTTTGGGATTTCACCCTTCTCGCCAATTTTTCAGCCAACCATAGCTCCGGACCAAAGCAACGGCTGCCGACAAGACTACCACCATTCGAATCACCGTCAAATTCTGATTCAGAAAATGACTTTCTCGACATTTTTTGGGATTTCACCCTTCTCGCCAAATTTTACCCAACCATTGCTCCGGACCAAAGCAACGGCTGGCGACAAGACTACCACCATTCGAATCAGCGTTAAATTCTGATTCAGAAAATGACTTCCCAGACATTTTTTGGGATTTCACCCTTCTCGCCAATTTTTCACCCAACCATAGCTCCGGACCAAAGCAACGGTTGGCGACAAAACTACCACCATTCGAATGAGCGTCAAATTCTCATTCGCGAAATGACTTTCTCGACATTTTTTTGGATTTCACCCTTCTCGCCAAATTTTTACCCAACCGTGGCTCCGGACCAAAGCAACGGCTGGCGACAAGACTACCACCATTCGAATCAGCGTCAAATTCTGATTCGGGAAATGATTTTCTCCACCATTCGAATCAGCGTCAAATTCTGATTCAGAAAATGACTTCCCAGACATTTTTTTGGATTTCAACCTTCTCGCTAATTTTTCACCCAACCATAGCTCCGGACCAAAGCAACGGTTGGCGACAAAACTACCACCATTCGAATCAGCGTGAAATTCTCATTCGGGAAATGACTTTCTCGACATTTTTTTGGATTTCACCCTTCTCGCCAAATTTTTACCCAACCGTGGCTCCGGACCAAAGCAACGGTTGGCGACAAAACTACCACCATTCGAATCAGCGTGAAATTCTCATTCGGAAAATGACTTTCTCGACATTTTTTTGGATTTCACCCTTCTCGCCAAATTTTTACCCAACCGTGGCTCCGGACCAAAGCAACGGCTAATTTTCACCCAACCATAGCTCCGGGCCAAAGCAACGGAGAGCGGCAAGACTACCACCATTCGAATCAGCGTCAAATTCTGATTCAGAAAATGACTTCCACCATTCGAATCAGCGTCAAATTCTGATTCAGAAAATGACTTCCCAGACATTTTTTTGGATTTCACCCTTCTCGCCAATTTTTCACCCAACCATAGCTCCGGACCAAAGTAACGGTTGGCGACAAAACTACCACCATTCGAATCAGCGTGAAATTCTCATTCGGGAAATGACTTTCTCGACATTTTTTTGGATTTCACCCTTCTCGCCAATTTTTCACCCAACCATAGCTCCGGACCAAAGTAACGGTTGGCGACAAAACTACCACCATTCGAATCAGCGTAAAATTCTCATTCGGGAAATGACTTTCTCGACATTTTTTTGGATTTCACCCTTCTCGCCAAAATTTTACCCAACCGTGGCTCCGGACCAAAGCAACGGCTGGCGACAAGACTACCACCATTCGAATCAGCGTCAAATTCCGATTCAGCGACAAAACTACCACCATTCGAATCAGCGTGAAATTCTCATTCGGGAAATGACTTTCTCGACAATTTTTGGGATTTCACCCTTCTCGCCAAATTTTTACCCAACCATGGCTCCGGACCAAAGCAACGGCTGGCGACAACACTACCACCATTCGAATCAGCGTCAAATTCTCATTCGGAAAATGACTTTCTCGACAATTTTTGGGATTTCACCCTTCTCGCCAAATTTTTACCCAACCATGGTGGATTTCACCCTTCTCGCCAATTTTTCACCCAACTATAGGTCCGGACCAAAGCAACGGTTGGCGACAACACTACCACCATTCGAGTCAGCGTCAAATTCTGATTCAGAAAATGACTGCCCAGAGATTTTTTGGGATTTCACCCTTCTCGCCAATTTTTCACCCAACTATAGCTCCGGACCAAAGCAACGGTTGGCGACAACACTACCACCATTCGAGTCAGCGTCAAATTCTGATTCAGAAAATGACTGCCCAGAGATTTTTTGGGATTTCACCCTTCTCGCCAATTTTTCACCCAACCATAGCTCCGGACCAAAGCAACGGTTGGCGACAAGACTACCACCATTCGAATCAGCGTAAAATTCTCATTCGGGAAATGACTTTCTCGACATTTTTTGGGATTTCACCCTTCTCGCCAAATTTTTACCCAACCGTGGCTCCGGACCAAAGCAACGGCTGGCGACAAGACTTCCACCATTCGAATCAGCGTCAAATTCTCATTCGGGAAATGACTTTCTCGACATTTTTTTGGATTTCAACCTTCTCGCCAAATTTTTACCCAACCGTGGCTCCGGACCAAAGCAACCGCTGGCGACAACACTACCACCATTCGAATCAGCGTCAAATTCTGATTCGGGAAATGACTTTCTCGACTTTTTTTGGGATTTCACCTTTCTCGCCAAATTTTCACCCAACCATAGTTCCGGACCAAAGCAACGGCTAGCGACAAGACTACCACCATTCGAATCAGCGTCAAATTCTGATTCAGAAAATGACTTCCCAGACATTTTTTTGGATTTCACCCTTCTCGCCAAATTTTCACCCAACCATAGCTCCGGACCAAAGCAACGGCTAGCGACAAGACTACCACCATTCGAATCAGCGTCAAATTCTGATTCAGAAAATGACTTCCCAGAGATTTTTTGGGATTTCACCCTACTCGCCAATTTTTCAGCCAACCATAGCTCCGGACCAAAGCAACGGTTGGCGACAAGACTACCACCATTCGAATCAGCATCAAATTCTAATTCGGGAAATGACTTTCTCGACATTTTTTGGGATTTCACCCTTCTCGCCAAATTTCACCCAACCATAGCTGCGGACCAAAGCAACGGTTGGCGACAAGACTACCACCATTCGAATCAGCATCAAATTCTGATTCGGGAAATGACTTCTCGACATTTTTTGGGATTTCACCCTTCTCGCCAAATTTCACCCAACCATAGCTGCGGACCAAAGCAACGGTTGGCGACAAGACTACCACCATTCGAATCAGCATCAAATTCTGATTCGGGAAATGACTTCTCGACATTTTTTGGGATTTCACCCTTCTCGCCAAATTTTCACCCAACCATAGCTCCCGACCAAAGCAACGGCTGGCGACATAACTACCACCATTCGAATCACCGTCAAATTCTGATTCAGAAAATGACTTTCTCGACATTTTTTGGGACTTCACCTTTCTCGACAAATTTTTACCCAACCATAGCTGCGGACCAAAGCAACGGCTGGCGACAAGACTACCACCATTCGAATCAGCGTTAAATTCTGATTCGGAAAATGACTTTCTCGAAATTTTTTGGGATTTCACCCTTCTCGCCAAATTTTTACCCAACCATAGCTCCGGACCAAAGCAACGGCTGGCGACAAGACTACCACCATTCGAATCAGCGTTAAATTCTGATTCGGAAAATGACTTTCTCGAAATTTTTTGGGATTTCACCCTTCTCGCCAAATTTCACCCAACCATAGCTCCGGACCAAAGCAACGGTTGGCGACAAGACTACCACCATTCGAATCAGCATCAAATTCTTATTCGGGAAATGACTTTCTCGACATTTTTTGGGATTTCACCCTTCTCGCCAATTTTTCACCCAACCATAGCTCCGGACCAAAGCAACGACTGGCGACATAACTACCACAATTCGAATCACCGTCAAATTCTGATTCAGAAAATGACTTTCTCGACATTTTTTGGGACTTCACCCTTCTCGCCAAATTTTTACCCAACCATAGCTCCGGACCACAGCAACGGCTGGCGACAAGACTACCACCATTCGAATCAGCGTCAAATTCTGATTCGGGAAATGACTTTATCGACATGTTTTGGGATTTCAGACTTCTCGCCAAATTTTCACCCAACCATAGCTCCGTACAAAAGCAACGGCTAGCGACAAGACTACCACCATTCGAATCAGCGTCAAATTCTGATTCGGGAAATGACTTTCTCGACATTTTTTGGGATTTCACACTTCTCGCCAAATTTTCACCCAACCATAGCTCCGGACCAAAGCAACGGCTAGCGACAGGACTACCACCCTTCTCGGAAATTTTAACCCAACCAAAGCTCCGGATCAAAGCAACGGCTGGCGACAAGACTACCACCATTCGAATCGGCGTCAAATTCTGATTCGGGAAATGACTTTCTCGACATTTTTTGGGATTTCACCCTTCTCGCCAAATTTTCACCCAACCATAGCTCCGGACCAAAGCAACGGCTAGCGACAAGACTACCACCATTCGAATCAGCGTCAAATTCTGATTCAGAAAATGACTTCCCAGACATTTTTTTGGATTTCACCCTTCTCGCCAATTTTTCACCCAACCATAGCTCCGGACAAAAGCTACGGCTGGCGACAAGACTACCACCATTCGAATCAGCGTCAAATTCTGATTCGGCAAATGACTTTCTCGACATTTTTTGGGATTTCACCCTACTCGCCAATTTTTCACCCAACCATAGCTCCGGACCAAAGCAACGGCTAGCGACAAGACTACCACCATTCGAATCAGCGTTAAATTCTGATTCAGAAAATGACTTCCCTGAGATTTTTTGGGATTTCACCCTACTCGCCAATTTTTCACCCAACCATAGCTCCGGACCAAAGCAACGGCTAGCGACAAGACTACCACCATTCGAATCAGCGTTAAATTCTGATTGAGAAAATGACTTCCCAGACATTTTTTGGGATTTCACCTTACTCGCCAATTTTTCACCCAACCATAGCTCCGGACCAAAGCAACGGCTAGCGACAAGACTACCACCATTCGAATCAGCGTTAAATTCTGATTCAGAAAATGACTTCCAGAGATTTTTTGGGATTTCACCCTACTCGCCAATTTTTCACCCAACCATAGCTCCGGACCAAAGCAACGGCTATTATATTATTATTATTAATTAACATATTTAGACAGGTTGACTTCTTCAGGCAGTGTACCGCCTGCTATCAATGAAGGACCTGTATTTATGCTAAAATTAATTAAGTATTTAACTAAGATTGTTTTCTATGACATAGAATGTACAAAACATGATCACTAAACATACATTAACAATAGTACGAAAATGTTCACAATTACGGCGAACTAAAGTTAAAAGATTCAACTTTTCTTTTAAAGTTAATATACGAGTTCTCATTCCTTATTTCCTCGCTTAGTGAATTAAACAGCAAAACTCCTTGCACGGAGAACGACTTTCTACCGGCCTCTGTCTTAACTTTCGGTACAATTAAACGCGACAAGACTACCACCATTCGAATCAGCGTTAAATTCTGATTCAGAAAATGACTTCCCAGAGATTTTTTGGGATTTCACCCTACTCGCCAATTTTTCACCCAACCATAGCTCCGGACCAAAGCAACGGCTAGCGACAAGACTACCACCATTCGAATCAGCGTCAAATTCTGATTCAGAAAATGACTTCCCAGAGATTTTTTTGGATTTCACCCTTCTCGCCAATTTTTCACCCAACCATAGCTCCGTACAAAAGCAACGGTTGGCGACAAGACTACCACCATTCGAATCAGCGTCAAATTCTGATTCGGGAAATGACTTTCTCGACATTTTTTGGGATTTCACCTTTCTCGCCAAATTTTCACCCAACCATAGCTCCGGACCAAAGCAACGGCTAGCGACAAGACTACCACCATTCGAATCAGCGTGAAATTCTCATTCGGGAGATGACTTTCTCGACATTTTTTTGGATTTCACCCTTCTCGCCAAATTTTTACCCAACCGTGGTTCCGGACCAAAGCTACGGCTGGCGACAAGACTTCCACCATTCGAATCAGCGTCAAATTCTGATTCGGGAAATGACTTTCTCGACATTTTTTGGGATTTCACCCTACTCGCCAAATTTTCACCCAACCATAGCTCCGCACCAAAGCAACGGCTAGCGACAAGACTACCACCATTCGAATCAGCGTCAAATTGTGATTCAGAAAATGACTTCCCAGAGATTTTTTGGGATTTCACCCTTCTCGCCAATTTTTCACCCAACCCTAGCTCCGGACCAAAGCAACCGCTAGCGACAAGACTACCACCATTCGAATCAGCGTTAAATTCTGATTCAGAAAATGACTTCCCAGAAATTTTTTGGGATTTCACCCTACTCGCCAATTTTTCAAACAACCATAGCTCCGGACCAAAGCAACGGCTAGCGACAAGACTACCACCATTTGAATCAGCGTTAAATTCTGATTCAGAAAATGACTTCCCAGACATTTTTTGGGATTTCACCCTTCACGCCAAATTTTTACCCAACCGTGGCTCCGGACCAAAGCAACAGCTGGCGACAACACCACCACCATTCGAATCAGCGTCAAATTCTGATTCGGGAAATGACTTTCTCGACATTTTTTGGGATTTCACCTTTCTCGCCAAATTTTCACCCAACCATAGCTCCGGACCAAAGCAACGGCTAGCGACAAGACTACCACCATTCGAATCAGCGTCAAATTCTGATTCAGAAAATGACTTCCCAGAGATTTTTTGGGATTTCACCCTTCTCGCCAATTATTCACCCAACCATAGCTCCGGACTAAAGCAACGGCTAGCGACAAGACTACCACCATTCGAATCAGCGTTAAATTCTGATTCAGAAAATGACTTCGCAGAGATTTTTTGGAATTTCACCCTTCTCGCCAATTTTTCAGCCAACCATAGCTCCGGACCAAAGCAACGGTTGGCGACAACACTACCACCATTCGAATCAGCGTGAAATTCTTATTCGGGAAATGACTTTCTCGACATTTTTTGGGTTTTCACCCTTCTCGCCAAATTTTTACCCAACCGTGGCTCCGGACCAAAGCAACGGCTGGCGACAAGACTACCACCATTCGAATCAGCGTCAAATTCTCATGCGGGAAATGACTTTCTCGACATTTTTTGGGATTTCACCCTACTCGCCAAAGTTCACCCAACCATAGCTCCGGACCAAAGCAACGGCTAGCGACAAGACTACCACCATTCGAATCAGCGTCAAATTCTGATTCAGAAAATGACTTCCCAGACATTTTTTGGATTTCACCCTTCTCGCCAATTTTTCACCCAACCATAGCTCCGAACAAAAGCAACGGTTGGCGACAAGACTACCACCATTCGAATCAGCGTGAAATTCGCATTCGGGAATTGACTTTCTCGACATTTTTTGGGATTTCACCTTTCTCGCCAAATTTTCACCCAACCATAGCTCCGGACCAAAGCAACGGATAGCGACAAGACTACCACCATTCGAATCAGCGTCAAATTCTGATTCAGAAAATGACTTCCCAGACATTTTTTTGGATTTCACCCTTCTCGCCAATTTTTCACCCAACCATAGCTCCGGACCAAAGCAAGGGTTGGCGACAAGACTACCACCATTCGAATCAGAGTCAAATTCTGATTCAGAAAATGACTTCCCAGAGATTTTTTTGGATTTCACCCTTCTCGCCAAATTTTTACCCAACCGTGGCTCCGGACCAAAGCAACGGCTGGCGACAAGACTTCCACCATTCGAATCAGCGTCAAATTCTGATTCGGGAAATGACTTTCTCGACATTTTTTGGGATTTCACCTTTCTCGCCAAATTTTCACCCAACCATAGCTCCGGACCAAAGCAACGGCTAGCGACAAGACTACCACCATTCGAATCAGCGTGAAATGCTCATTCGGGAAATGACTTTCTCGACATTTTTTTGGATTTCACCCTTCTCGCCAAATTTTTACCCAACCGTGGCTCCGGACCAAAGCAACCGCTTGCGACAAGACTTCCACCATTCGAATCAGCGTGAAATTCTGATTCGGGAAATGACTTTCTCGACATTTTTTGGGATTTCACCCTTCTCGCCAAATTTTCAGCCAACCATAGCTCCGGACCAAAGCAAAGGCTAGCGACAAGACTACCACCATCCGAATCAGCGTCAAATTCTGATTCAGAAAATGACTTCCCAGAGATTTTTTGGGATTTCACCCTACTCGCCAATTTTTCACCCAACGATAGCTCCGGACCAAAGCAACGGCTAGCGACAAGACTACCACCATTCGAATCAGCGTTAAATTCTGATTCAGAAAATTACTTCCGAGAGATTTTTTGGGATTTCACCCTTCTCGCCAATTTTTCAGCCAACCATAGTTCCGGACCAAAGCAACGGCTGCCGACAAGACTACCACCATTCGAATCAGCGTGAAATTCTCATTCGGGAAATGACTTTCTCGACATTTGTTGGGATTTCACCTTTCTCGCCAAATGTTCACCCAACCATAGCTCCGGACCAAAGCAACGCCTGGCGACATAACTACCACCATTGGAATCACCGTCAAATTCTGATTCAGAAAATGACTTTCTCGACATTTTTTGGGATTTCACCCTTCTCGCCAAATTTTACCCAACCATTGCTCCGGACCAAAGCAACGGCTGGCGACAAGACTACCACCATTCGAATCAGCGTTAAATTCTGATTCAGAAAATGACTTCCCAGACATTTTTTGGGATTTCACCCTTCTCGCCAATTTTTCACCCAACCATAGCTCCGGACCAAAGCAACGGTTGGCGACAAAACTACCACCATTCGAATGAGCGTCAAATTCTCATTCGCGAAATGACTTTCTCGACATTTTTTGGGATTTCACCCTTCTCGCCAAATTTTTACCCAACCGTGGCTCCGGACCAAAGCAACCGCTGGCGACAAGACTTCCACCATTCGAATCAGCGTCAAATTCTGATTCGGGAAATGACTTTCTCGACATTTTTTGGGATTTCACCCTTCTCGCCAAATTTTCAGCTAACCATAGCTCCGGACCAAAGCAACGGCTAGCGACAAGACTACCACCATTCGAATCAGCGTCAAATTCTGATTCAGAAAATGACTTCCCAGAGATTTTTTGGGATTTCACCTACTCGCCAATTTTTCACCCAACGAGAGCTCCGGACCAAAGCAACGGCTAGCGACAAGACTACCACCATTCGAATCAGCGTTAAATTCTGATTCAGAAAATGACTTCCGAGAGATTTTTTGGGATTTCACCCTTCTTGCCAATTTTTCAGCCAACCATAGTT
>CACRXK020008070.1:0-21487 GCA_902702795.2 Paramuricea clavata
TGCCCTCTGTAGCTCAGTTGATTAGAGCTCGACAACTGTCTCTCTGTAGCTCAGTTGGTTAGAGCTCGACAACTGCCCTCTGTAGCTCAGTTGATTAGAGCTTGACAACTGTCCCCCTCTGTAGCTCAGTTGTTAGAGTCGACAACTGCCTCTGTAGCTCAGTTGATTAGAGCTTGACAACTGTCTCTCTGTAGCTCAGTTGGTTAGAGTTCGACAACTGCCCTCTGTAGCTCAGTTGATTAGAGTTCGACAACTGCCCTCTGTAGCTCAGTTGATTAGAGCTTGACAACTGTCTCTCTGTAGCTCAGTTGGTTAGAGCTTGACAACTGCCCTCTGTAGCTCAGTTGATTAGAGCTTGACAACTGTCTCTCTGTAGCTCAGTTGGTTAGAGTTCGACAACTGCCCTCTGTAGCTCAGTTGGTTAGAGCTCGACAACTGTCTCTCTGTAGCTCAGTTGGTTAGAGTTCGACAACTGTCTCTCTGTAGCTCAGTTGGTTAGAGCTCGACAACTGTCTCTCTGTAGTTCAGCTGGTTAGAGCTCGACAACTGTCTCTCTGTAGCTCAGTTGGTTAGAGCTCGACAACTGTCTCTCTGTAGCTCAGTTGGTTAGAGCTCGACAACTGTCTCTCTGTAGCTCAGCTGGTTAGAGCTCGACAACTGTCTCTCTGTAGCTCAGCTGGTTAGAGCTCGACAACTGTCTCTCTGTAGCTCAGTTGGTTAGAGCTGGACAACTGTCTCTCTGTAGCTCAGCTGGTTAGAGCTCGACAACTGTCTCTCTGTAGCTCAGCTGGTTAGAGCTCGACAACTGTCTCTCTGTAGCTCAGCTGGTTAGAGCTCGACAACTGTCTCTCTGTAGCTCAGTTGGTTAGAGCTCGACAACTGTCTCTCTGTAGCTCAGCTGGTTAGAGCTCGACAACTGTCTCTCTGTAGCTCAGCTGGTTAGAGCTCGACAACTGTCTCTCTGTAGCTCAGTTGGTTAGAGCTCGACAACTGTCTCTCTGTAGCTCAGTTGGTTAGAGCTCGACAACTGTCTCTCTGTAGCTCAGTTGGTTAGAGCTCGACAACTGTCTCTCTGTAGCTCAGTTGGTTAGAGCTTGACAACTGTCTCTCTGTAGCTCAGTTGGTTAGAGCTCGACAGCTGTCTCCCTGTAGCTCAGTTGGTTAGAGCTGGACAACTGTCTCTCTGTAGCTCAGTTGGTTAGAGCTCGACAACTGTCTCTCTGTAGCTCAGTTGGTTAGAGCTAGACAACTGTCTCTCTGTAGCTCAGTTGGTTAGAGCTCGACAACTGGCCTCTGTAGCTCAGTTGGTTAGAGCTCGACAACTGGCCTCTGTAGCTCAGTTGGTTAGAGCTCGACAACTGGCCTCTGTAGCTCAGTTGGTTAGAGCTGGACAACTGTCTCTCTGTAGCTCAGTTGGTTAGAGCTGGACAACTGTCTCTCTGTAGCTCAGTTGGCTAGAGCTCGACAACTGTCTCTCTGTAGCTCAGTTGGTTAGAGCTGGACAACTGTCTCTCTGTAGCTCAGTTGGTTAGAGCTCGACAACTGTCTCTCTGTAGCTCAGTTGGTTAGAGCTCGACAACTGTCTCTCTGTAGCTCAGTTGGTTAAAGCTCGACAACTGTCTCTCTGTAGCTCAGTTGGATAGAGCTCGACAACTGTCTCTCTGTAGCTCAGTTGGTTAGAGGTCGACAACTGTCTCTCTGTAGCTCAGTTGGTTAGAGCTCGACAACTGTCTCTCTGTAGCTCAGTGGGTTAGAGCTCGACAACTGTCTCTCTGTAGCTCAGTTGGTTAGAGCTCGACAACTGTCTCTCTGTAGCTCAGTTGGTTAGAGCTCGACAACTGTCTCTGTGTAGCTCAGTTGGTTAGAGCTCGACAACTGTCTCTCTGTAGCTCAGCTGGTTAGAGCTCGACAACTGTCTCTCTGTAGCTCAGTTGGTTAGAGCTTGACAACTGTCTCTCTGTAGCTCAGTTGGTTAGAACTCGACAACTGTCTCTCTGTAGCTCAGTTGGTTAGAGCTCGACAACTGTCTCTCTGTAGCTCAGTTGGTTAGAACTCGACAACTGTCTCTCTGTAGCTCAGTTGGTTAGAGCTCGACAACTGTCTCTCTGTAGCTCAGTTGGTTAGAGCTCGACAACTGTCTCTCTGTAGCTCAGTTGGTTAGAGCTCGACAACTGTCTCTCTGTAGCTCAGTTGGTTAGAACTCGACAACTGTCTCTCTGTAGCTCAGTTGGTTAGAGCTCGACAACTGTCTCTCTGTAGTTGAGTTGTTAAAAAGCGCTGCACCGGAATCGCAGGTTCGATTTAGAGGGCCTGTAGTTGTATTTTTTGAAACCGCTCCAGGTTAGGTCTATAATTGTAGATAAATCTACAAAAACCATCTAATACGAAATTCCCCCAAATCTCGATATTTCTGTAAATTACAATGAAATCGCTCATTTTCGAGAACGTAGAATTATCAATCGCCAAAATGGTTGCTTTGCCCCATTAATGCTACAATCATAAGTCCTAGTATGCTTGGACTAATTCTAATGTCTGGTCCAAAGTCATAACGCCTATAATTGTTATTATACAATTTTTCTAATTTTTTCTTAGTTCTTTTAGAAAACCCCGGTCATTCGTTGTTTTCTAAAGTACTGCTCAATTAATTGTAATTTGCTTCAATTTTTTTCAGATTCAGAAAATTAACAGAAACCAAAGACCAAAATGGCCCAAAAGAATACTTCATTAAGGTCCTACCTTACACAGGAATGAACATCGTCTGTCCAGGTGACGTCACAGTGAACACGTGGAGAACACGTCCTCAGTACATGCTAACTTTATACGAGAATTTGTGGCACGTGGACAAAGCTGGATACGATAAATGCGAGGTGAACAAGGATGGGAAACTCCTGTTGGTCTGTAACAGTCCTAAGAATCCCAAGAAATTACAATTTTCATTCCATCCCATCTATTCGAACGAGGAACCAAGATTTGCCCCAGGAAAACATTACTACTTCATAAGTAAGTTTACACTTTGTTGCAGGTAAACTACGTGAAGCGTTCCTCTTTTAAGTTCCTAACTTGATTGCAATTTTCCTCATTACCTTAGTGTAAAGGGGTATGGCAATAAGAAGTTAAAATTATATATATCAATATATGTAAAAAATGCCCGAATCTTTTTATCAGGGATGAACTATTTTACTTTCTGGGATCGCAAGAGAACATTAAAAATATCCTGCAAATCACCAGTAAATTGACACTTGGACACTGTAACTGTATGCCACTAACAAGTTGTCAAACTGGATGTCACGCCATATTTTAACAGAAAAAAATTATTTAACTGCACTGAGAATCTTAATAATACTTAGTTTTAGGGATATAACACAAAGAATGCATCGAGGGTCTGATCCTAAGGTAAATTTACAGATGCAATAAAAAGCCAGTGCTACAAGGGAGCCCTATCAGGGGATAAATGCTCCCCCAGAAAGTTTTGAGGCATCCCTGATTGGCTAAGAATACATTTGCCATACAACATTAGTTATACATTATTCTATAGTCTATACGTTATGTACTATCGTGAACCGACTATCTTCAGACCCTGATGAATTCGAAGCGAATTAAAGTGGAATTTGTGTTCGATATCACGTGATAATAATCTGTTACATAATATGTTTTTATAATATTTCAAGGTACGAGTAATGGGATACAATATGACCTTACCACGCGTCGAACAAGCGGAGATGATGGGCACTGTATTAAGTATCACATGAAACTTCACATCTATGTCTGTAATCCTAAAGAGGGTAAGATATGTTTAAAAATTTAGTTCATTACGCTATTAATGAACAAGCATAGGTGTTTTGTTAAATTCAATCACTGATCTATCATTCCCAGAATAGCAATATAAGAACAGTGGCGCCTCCTTAAATGTGCCATGAATAACTAATGAGGTCACCAAGATGGCTGCCACAAATCTCATTGTCTATTGTTTAAAACGTTCTAAAACTCATTAGAATATATGTGGGAAGCTCTATCTTTCACGTTACATATAAAAATACGTTTGTTTAATAATGTAGGTAATTTAAACACGTCGCGATCCGACTCGCAGAGATTTTGACAGACTTTAAAATTTCATCTCATTATAAGTATTCAGGCTTCAAAATTGGCTGATTGAATTGAAAATACTCTATATCCTGTCCTATAATAGTTCTCGTTTTATTCCATGTAAACTTGGTAACAGTTGGTTAACACTAAGCATAAAAAATCAATGTATGCACTTAGAAACCATTTCTGCAAAAGGCTTCCCTTGAAAAAAAAATGGGGCGGGGGCGGGGGAGTGATGCACACGCAATTCTGGACAGACAAATCGACTAGAATTTTTGGCCTTAGAACTGGTCGAATTATTACGAATATGAACAATGACACAGATCATTCTGTTGCATTGCAAGCATCGGGCTGGAAGCCACTTAAAACAGAAAGGAAGAAAACTAAAGCAAAAATCATGTACAAATTATTAAATAAAATGGGTCCGAAGTCAAATGAGAAAATAAAAAAATATGTTGCCATTTTCCTTTAAATAAAATTTTCCTATCTATCTTTTTCTGTCCATCTAAAGGTTATACAGTAATATATATTTCCCTAATCTTACAGAGGACTGTATTTGGGAGCCTCCGCAATGTGATACTCCCGCAGAAATTAAACAACGAATGTTAATGATTAACGGTAAACTGCCAAGACCGACACGACAACAAATGCAGGCAACCGAACCAAGAATCCCAGCAACAAAACGTATCATAACACAGGCAGTTGAATCAACAACCAAGAAACGACCAGGTGTTGTGGCACAAAAGATTGAAACGGAATGCAAAAATGAAAGTGCAAGTAAGTTGAATCGTGATTAATAACGTCTTTCAATCCTGGGTGGGGTATGCTACTTCGTCTTGTTA
This sequence comes from Paramuricea clavata, assembly GCA_902702795.2. Classification (NCBI taxonomy): domain Eukaryota; kingdom Metazoa; phylum Cnidaria; class Anthozoa; order Malacalcyonacea; family Plexauridae; genus Paramuricea; species Paramuricea clavata. Next base: position 4,926 of record CACRXK020008070.1, read on the forward strand.
AAACGGGATGGGTTTACTAGCGAAGGGGGATGATGTGATGTGCGCACCCACCCTGGTTTTGACATGGGAAGAGGGGTACAAGGCATTCAATCGTTTGCTCACTTTGTTTCTGAGATATTTCAGTTCAGGTTTGGTATGCAAATATCCGGAATTCACGTCACAATTAATGCATAAGGATTTAAAGTAAAAGCTTGTATATCGTATTCACTATCGAGTTTAATTCATTAAAATGATGTTTGGAGTTGTGGGAGGAATACATACCTATAATCTATATGTAAAACACCATTTAGCCTCTTTATTTCATGATATTTAACTGTACCTTACATTCTTTGATCAGTCATTATTCATATCTGACGTAAATTCCGGACATTTGCATATCAATAAAACTGAAATAACTCAGAGATAAAGTGTACAATCGAAAATCTTCAAAATAAGTTAAAATATCATTTCAAAGGTTCTTAGGAATGAGATGTCAGAAGAATTGAGATTATAGAATATAGGTGCATTTTAAACGAAGTCAATGATATTTACTTTACTTGAACTGTCACTTACTAAATCACACATTTTCCGCGTTTCATGATTGTATGTAGCAAATCTGTGTAATTCAATCAAAAGTTAAACACTAACCTGAATGGTTAATTATTAACCTCAAAAAGTTAAACATTAAGTTGTAATTTCATTTGTAAACATCAATTTTCCCTCTCATTATTTCCCGCTTGTTTTTAAATTTTCAACTCCCAAGGAGCCTTTGCGAGCTCAACTCTCCCCAGTTCTCCAGTACAAGCGCAACCGGCATAATCAATTCTTTCTTTCAAGGGCTCATCTTAACTTTTTTGGCTACTAGCAAACACGTGCTAGTAGGTTTCACTGTTTCTAGAAAAAGCTAGTGCAAAGTCCTAGCCAAATTTAAAATCCAATATGTAACCAGAATCGCTCAATCTACCCGAATAAAGTCCAAACTCGCAAAATTTTGCAAGTGGAATGTTTATTTACAAGCAAAGGTTAAAATTCACTCGCATTCTGCGAGCGTTATAAAGTTCAAGGCTTGATTTTCAGTTTTTCCATAAGAGGTTTTTCGGGACAACTTTTCCTTGTTTTGTTTGAAAACATTGACAATTTGTGTTGGCAAAAAATTTTGTGGTAGCTTTTGGGTATAAAGGAAATTTGCGACGAACTTTTCTAACAATGCAATGGACAAGTCATAACGAAGCTGAAATAGGTTTTCACATTTCATAAAACCTTATTTGAATGGCTGATAGTTTTAAATGGAAAATGCCTTGTAATTAACCTTAAATTTATGTCGTTTCAGCATCCGTTCATGCGGTCATGAATTTTGTTCTTGGTGGTGTCATTGTATTTCTTATTGCCGTTGTTATCATTCTCGCTTGTGCACTGGCGTAAGTATTTTGCTTTTCTATATATTCTACATCTGTTCCCCGATTCATATCTCCTTGGAATAATTGCAAAGTGAATTTTGTAAATTACCACATTGTTAAAGGTACAGTTCAGCCTTTTGAATGATGGTTTTTAAGGCGCCGGCATTTCAGCCCCTTTAATTGAAGACTAACTAGGAAACTCAATTATGCATAATTCAAGATCAGTAAAATCAATGTTTTTAACAATAAAAATGTTTTAAAATGTTAAAAACATTAAGCTTGCTGATCTTGAATAATGCATAATTGATTTTCCTAGTTAGTTTTTTCAATTAATGGGCTGAAATGCGCCTTAAAAACCATCGTTCAAAAGGCTGAACTGTGACTTTAAATCAAATTCTAGCCTTTATAGTCGCCCAAAATGCACACCTGCACTGATCTAAAAAAGGAATAGATACAACAATGGTTCTGAATTCAATGATCAATTTTTGACAAGTCTACTTTTAAAAAAAATATGGTTTTCACGACGCAATTAAATATTAAAAAAATATTTGTGCAAACGAATCCCGTCAATAAAAAAGCTTCGGATAAAATGCTTATAAAGTGCTCTTGCTAGAAAAACTGATATTCGGTTGACATTTCTGTAGAATGCTGGAAAATTCGAGTTTCAATTCTTACACACCTATTGGACCCATGACCAAGAACAGCTGTGAAAAATGGGCTCTAACCAGGATATAGGGCTCTAACCAACTGAGCTACAGAGTCCAGCCGTCGAGCTCTAACCAATTTTTCATTTCGTGTTTTTTTTTCTTTCGTTGTGTAGAAAAAGATCAAAACCATCCAAGCTCCAAAAAGTCAAACTTCCAACAGAAACCAAACAACCGAGAATATACGAGAGCGTTCCTGTCCAACTTCCACCCAACATGATGATACCTGTTGGACCACCACAGAGTGACTATCTGGTGTATACCAGACCCTGTACCCCAGATCCTCTTTATCATGCAGTAATAAGGACTCCGTCACATCATAATTATGAGGCTCCAGTGTTTAGATTCCCCGATGTTCCTCAAAGGAGTAGGAGAAGTTCTATACAAAGAAGTCGAGCTGGTTCTGCTCAGGCTAAGTGCAGCATAGAAAGGGAAGATAATATGGATTCCGTGTCGGTGTAATGGAATATTTGATAAGGATTTTGTAGATTCTAATTCATCTTTATTGAAATGGAACATGATTGTTGAAAAAGTGTTCAGATTTCCTGTTGTGCTTCAAAGAAGTAGGGAAGATTGAAGAAATCAAGATTGAAGAAATCAAGCTGGTTTTACGCAGATTTAAAAAGGATGATATGGTCTCAGTTTCTCTGTGATGGAAATTTGGAGAAACGTTAAAATTGAAGACAGTGACAATTTGTACGGATAGCGATATCATAGGGCGCTTTCCATTTAATGGCCTGACCGGTCAGACCAGAATTTTTTCTCTGTATCAATGGGAAGATCTGGTCTATGTTTCTCAAATATCTAGCGAAAATGGACCTCATTCTAATTTTATCTAAATTTTCCGGTCAGATAGGTCCGAAGCCCAAACGTTTTGTGTTTCATTCAACAATTTGACCGTTCTGATCGGTTTGGCCGTGTTAATGGAAAGCGTCCATAGAATCTTTGGATTACTTCAACACTCGACAGATATAACTTGACAGTTCTTCAGTTGCTGTAGAGAAAGAGACAAATTCGTCTTTACTGAAGACAAAGGTAAAGATATCATTGATTCTATAGGGTATGACACTTTGTGCAAGAGAACTAATGTCTAATGGAACAGCAATTCAAATGGACTTTCGAATCATGAATTTCCACTTCTTCTCAATTACACTTGGACATTATAATTAAGAGACACATGTGTTCATACTCTCTGGTTGCCTCGAGAAAGCAGAATTGGTTTCACACGTGTATGAAAGACATGATAATATGGACTCCGTTTCAGCGTAGTGGAATATTAAGGTGTCTTGAAACAGTAGACAAACGGTGACAGTTCAAAGGTTTTCCAGCAAGGTACATAGTTCCACACAGAATATGTACTGTCCAGAGATGGTCCTTTGGACTCAAAGGACTTCAAACTCTCCAAGACATGCACCAGATGCATACGGCAGAATCATAAACATAACTGTTAGACCGACACTACATTATGGAGCCGACTTACGACCACGAGGGATCACAACCAAACGCAAATATTTGTAGATTAGACTGTATAAAAATTACACAAACATAATCAACGCACAATTAGGTTTTCTATATAAAATAATGTAAGATATAACAGCCCTGCATAAGGGTTTTTTATCATAGTTAAAGAAATACACATGCTTTGGAAACATTGGAAACATCAAGCGAACTTTATTTAACTGATTAAAGGTGGACTTTAACATTGAAGTTCCAATTTAGGTAAATCATTTGACATCCCACATACCAACTCCAGATGCTTTGCAACCTTCCTGAATATATATAAATTATATGAGAAGTACGGAATGCTTTAAGTCATCGTGAAAGCGAACAAGTTTCAAAAAGAACGGTACCCTTTATTAAACATCCAAAGCGAGTGTATTTGCCATTAACCATGATATTGTGTAAATAGCGTAGAGCTGTAGGCTCCTTCTCACCTTTTTAAATGTACATGACTGTACATATATTCACTTGAGCTCATAAATAGCACACAATATACATTCACTTTTTACTGTTTCTAATGGGAATTTGTTCCATAAATACAATGTAAATATACAAAATTGAAACAATATATTTCTATACATTTTGTTGTATAACAAGATCTTCAACGTAAATGTTGTAAATATATGTAAATATATGTTCAATTAAAACAGAGATGAAATTGAAACAAAATGAATATCTTTTTGTGTTTGTAATTGAAAGCAGTAACAGCCTCCTGGAATGCAAATATTTTACAGATAGATATTTTAAGTGCAAATTTTGGCAGGAAATACCAAAATCCTCATAAATATCCATCTTCTCAACCATTTCTTTTTGAATGCACAAATTCTGACTTTCTACTCATCTCACACCTGAAAACGGAACTGGGAAAACATGAAAAGTAAGTAAGTAAGTGTGTATTTAATGAAATTACCTTGCATTTATGAAGGCTGAAGTACGTAATTATTACAATTAATACTAAGCTAAAACAAGTTATGTACATACATGATATCATAATTATGCTTTTTACTAATAAGATAACACTACTTATATAAAGATTAGTAAAAATATTTTAAATCTTAACTATTCTAAAAATTCAAGGAAAGGATGTTAACTACTGCATGTTAACCTTTTTACACATTGCATATATGAAAGAGTTTTCCACTCTATTTGTATGGGTTATAGAAATATTGAACGTTCTTTCAGGTCTTAAATTGTAACTAAATTCAAAACATGTTTTAACAGAGTGTTCATAGGTAGGTGCATTCGATGGACATAGGACAACATAAAGGACATTTCACAAAAAATAACAAAATCCTAATGATAGCTAAAACTACTAAATATATCATGAACAATAGTATAATCTAATAGCACTAATCAATCGAAAAGAAAGATTAAAATTTCTTTCTCTGATACACCAATCAGGTGAAAGCCGGATTTTGGCTATTTTACATGGGATCAGACAGGGATTTGTGTCAGGCCCCGTTTTCTCTTCAATCCACCCGCATTTAAGGAAGGGAAAACAAGGCCTGACACTCAGGCTAGCTACGGCTTTATATTGAGACGACTGTATCGTGCAGAAATGTTTTGAAATTTTGCACACAAATATTTCAAAAGTGATTCAACGAGATTATGCCAATTGGATGATAGCTTGCCTGATAGCTTCATCATAATCCAATTGGATGATAGCTTCATCATAAGGATGATAGCTTCATCATAAGGATGATAGCCTCATCATGCTTGATTATGCAAATTGTATGAAAGCATGGATGATAGCTTCATCATAATCCAATTGGATGATAGCTTCATCATAAGGATGATAGCTTCATCATGCTTGATTACTGGCATTGGATGATAGCTTCTTCAAATTAATTGTCTTCACCGTGGAATTGTTTGCCCTAACATGTACAAAAGATAGATAAAATATTTTGGTCAAACGTTTTCTGACCACATCTTGATTGGCTATGCTTGAACTTCTGATCAGCTTTTGTTCAAAATATTTGAAGACGATTGTTGCCTGTATCCACAACAAAGATATCTCCAGCATCACTGACTGCTATCCCACAAGGGTTTTTGAAGTATCCTATGTTATCTCCATAAGACCCTAGTTGCACCAGGAACTCTCCCTGGTTGTTAAAGACTTGCACTCGATGGTTGTGATTGTCACAGACCAGGATGTTGCTTTCGTCATCCATGGCAATGCCTTCAGGACCATCAAATTGCGACACTTTCGTTCCTAGGGCGAAAACAATGAAATTCTCATTATTTGTAAAGAAAATTCGAGGGAAATCATTACCGCACTGATTTACATAAGCTTCAAATTCAGTTGGATTTTTGTACCTGCACCAAATATCATTAAAAAACTCAATAATTCAGGAGGAAAACACAAATAAAAATCATAAGCGTGTCGTGGTTTTATATGTGATAAAAAATCATGTTAATTTACATAAACTTTAGCTTTGATTTTCTCGGTTTAGACAAAGTTTATTTTAAAATTACTTTATAAACAACAACAACAACAACAACAACAACAACAACAACAACAACAACAACAACAACAACAACAACAACAACGCCAATTACAACAACATTGACAAGACCAACGACAAAACATTAACAACAAAACAACAACAGCAATAATCACAACGACAACAACCTTAGCTATACTTTACCTTCCTCTCCGAAGCAAGATTGACATTCTCTATCTTTATCAAACACTTGAATTCTGTCATTGACACAATCAGAGACCAAACACAAATCCTTCACGCTAAACGTAAGGTGATGCGGATACAAAAATTGGCCTTCTTCGCTTCCTTGAGAACCGAACATCTTCAAAGGCTCGCCGTGAAGGGTGAACAGCTGGACTCTGTGATTGTCTTGCTCTGTTACTGCGATAATTTCTTTGTCTTTGGACAATGCAACACCACAAGGGTGAGACAGTTGGCCTGGAAAGATACACATAGAAATAAATCTTTGTTTTATCTAAGACTGTTTGGATACCTTCAACCTAATATGTGCATGCACCAGCTGTTTGAAAGTGGATTAGCTTCTCGTACACAAAACGAATATTCTTAAAACATCACGTCGGGGTGGGAATGTGCTAATCATCCTTACTTGCAGCTGATGAAAACTAAGCTGAATTGTGAAGGACGCAGCTCAACCTGGTCGAGTCGAAGGCTTTCTAAGGGCGCCTCTGGCAACCACCTTATATAACTCATGGCTGATCGGAGAACAGCCATAGTGGAAGGGTCTGTTAGGGGCTAATCCCAACTTAGGGGATAATCCCAACCCACCCTGTCAACATTGGGAGGAAACCTGGAGAAAACCCATGACTTTCGATGGAGCGTTGAATGACTCTTTTCGTGAGTTCGTAGCCAGAATCAAACCCACGATCTCAGAGGTGAAACATGCTTACTCTGTAGCCTTGGTTTTTTTAATCTCTCTAGAACATCTACATTTTTTTAATCTCTCTAGAACACAAAATTTTTGGAATCTCTCTAGAAATCTCTCCGTTAATAAGATCAAAAATTAATTCAAGATGGCGCACAGCTCACTGCTTTACGTCAAAATATTAATTCTCAAACATAAACGAGATATGAAGAATCGGTACAGAAGTCTTACATACAATTTTAGAAGATCTTTCAAATGAAACAAGCTATAACTTTATTACTATTTACCTTCTTGACCTCCCTGAGAACCGAATGCTCTCAAAAATCGTCCGTCTTCATTGAACATCTGTACGCGATGGTTCTCCGAATCAGCGACAATGATATAACCTTTGGACGAGTAAGCCACACCCTTGGGACTTTTGAGTTCTCCATTCTTCACACCCACATTTCCAAACTTAAACAAGAAACCTCCGCGGATATCGAAAACCTGTGAGTAATGAACACTCATCTGTAAACTAGGGTTAAACTATGCATAAATGAAGCCAATGGCGGCCAAATTTATTATTTTATTAAAACTATATTTGCCCCTTCGGAGTATGGGCTGATTTCAAAGGGGGCGTAAAACACACACAAAAAAGAACTATATATACATTATATTATAAAAGCAAATGCACTACTTAATTAGACAATTAGGTCAGATTATAGCATCGGAAATTAAAGCGTTAAATATATTTAGTGATGTAGAATTTCTTAGCTCGCTTGCGGTAAGCTATTCCAGTGGAGTTTAATTGCTCCACTATAACTTATGCTTTTTTTTTCAAATAATCAGTTCTAGGTTTCGGGAGATAGAACTAAAGGTTTGAGTTTCGTCAGTTATAGTTGTGTTGAGGGATAAATGGGTTTTCAAATGCTTCGGTCAGAATAGCTGGAGCTTGCGCATGAACAATTTTATACACGAGTCTGGCTTTCATAGCCAGTCTACGTTGTTTCAGAGTTTTCCATTGAAGATTATTTAAGGCTGCTTCAGATTGGCCTTGTTCATTTCTGTATCATAATATGGCTCTGGCAGCTCTATTTTAATAAAATACAAAACAATGGAAACTGCGAAAATTTTAAACATTTTCATTTTTTACGTTTCGACTATTAATTTAAGTCATCTTCAGAAGAATCTTCATTTTCATTCTTCTGAAGATGACTTAAATTAATAGTCCAAACGAAAAGAATGAAAATGTTTACAATTTTCGCAGTGTCTATTGTTTTGTGTTTTATTAAAATCGAGCTGCCAGGGTCATATTAGGATATAGAAATGAACAAGGCCAATCTGAAGCAGCCTTTAAACGATCTTCAATGGAAAACTCTGAATGGCAACCGAAATTTTTCAGCTCTACTTTGGAGTGTCTGTTTAGAAGAGGTTCTAACAATTTCTCGTTACTGTTTGAAAAGGACACATATTGTCTAGATAGAAATTGGTCGTCAGAGTCCTCTCTCGTCTTAAAATTAGACATGACAAAACCACTATTATCATTACCTGGACTCGATGGTTGCCCGTGTCTGTAACGATGACGTATTCACGTTCGTTGTCAATAGCAACGCCCCAAGGCATGTTGAATTCCCCGCCACCCTCCCCTTGGGTACCAAATGCTCGTGTGGTATGATGGAGTCGATGGTAGTCAATCCGGCCGCTGACCATAATGCTGAAAGGGCTTGCTTTGATATGCTTGGCTCGTAAGGTCACGTGGATAGCGTGGTTACCTCGCAGCTTCGGGATATACGACACACAATACGTACCATCGTTGTTGTCAATAACAGTACCTGGACACAAATAAAACAACAGAGTAAAACTGGAACATAGCTATAAAAATGGAAGTAATATTTCAAATTCGACTATGAGGACTGGACTAGATTTCAAGTCTGCCGAGGACTCGATCAAAATGCGAGGACTTGCAATCTAGTCCAGTCCGAATTGAAGGATTTGAAATGAAATCTCATACGAAAAAATCACTACTTAAAGTGAGGTGAATTTATTTTGATCCAGTCCAAGGACTGGATTATTTCATCCAGTCCTAGGATTGGATCAATATACTTCCCTAGGTATCTAGTATTATCATGTGAACAAAATAAAGCAATATATATAGTTGGCTAATTTACTCATGAATTATTAATGAGTTTGAGATCAACAAAGCATGGCCTTACTCGACATCTAGGGAGAACCATAGATATCTTATATACACTAGATAGTGTATCTAATTATTCTGCAATTAAAAAATTGAAGCCATGATTGCAGACTCAGGATATTCCCATGAAATGAGAAGACTCGTATGTATTTCTTAAACAGGGAACTTAAACATTAAGTTAAACATATTCCAAATACATATTAAAGTATTCAAATGATCAAAGTTATTGTTGTTTTTTAAGCGTTTATTAGCGAGTGGGAAACTCCAACATGGCCGCCATCTATTCAAATGGGGATAACCGCTGGAATATTCTTGGCTTCAATTTTACTAAAAGAGATGCGCTATCTAGTGTATATAACATATCTATGGGAAGAACAGTTTAAAGCTACATGACAGAGTTATCAAATTGAAATTTATATGAGTTAACAAAGGACATGCAGGTCTCATCCATTTCCCCATTAGCTGAGCTCATGTGAACACGCCCTCAATTAAGTCGCAACTACTTAATTTTAAACTAACCTTCAAAGGCTTCGCCATCTTCAGGGACAACACTCACAGCTATCCTATCACCGCCTTCTCCATACAGTTCCTTATTGCGATCAACGGTAATCACTTGAAACATCGCTTCCACTTCGGCTTTAGCTTTATGAAGGCCAATCCCTGTTGCATAACATAGGCTGGGAACTGTAGGAAAGGCCTTCACATGCCCTGCAAACTAACAGTGGAGAGATTAAGTTTATTTATTATTAGCATCACAATATTTCTGGATGCTGATTGGTTGAGAGGAGTACAATTATTTCATTAATTGCACTGCAGTACAATTAATGATTTTCCCAAAACAAACAAAATGGCGGAAAGGTATTTTAAACACAAATGTGAAATGAAATTGCCCTGGAGGTTCCCTGGAGGAACTAGATGAACAGACGAACAAAAGCACCAAATTTATTTATTTTATTTACGAGCTTTGTCATAAATGACTGGTGATCCCTACAGGGCTTATTGCCCCATTCACAGGGTCCCTTAAAAATTTTGCTTTAACAAAAGAATTAAATGAAAATACAAACAAAAGCACCAAATTTTAGTTGAAAGTTTGGCAGGACTGGGGTTTGGCGAGAGAATATGATGTTGGCATTGAGAAGTATCCAATTTTGTCACGCCCTGGCGGCTTGTCCAATTTTGGCAAACATCACTCGTACTATTAATCCCTAATTGTACTCGCCATCGCATGATTACCTATACTTAGTGCGACGTTTCGGTTACTTATAAGGAAACCATTTTCAAAGACTGTAAGATAGGGCCATCTTACACGAGGAAATTTGTGCTGCAACTTGCAATGCAGCGGTATTGCGCAACGAAAATTTGACCTAACCAAGAGCGGTTGCAAGAAATTCAACTATATAGGCTTTCTGGCTGGAATCGAATTATTACTCTTTTCACATGAGGACTGGGTTCGAGTCACATTGAGAAAGTTCCTCACTGAGAATCGAACTCCGGACCTAAGAGGTGAAAGTGCCCAGGAGCAGTTGCAAAAAATGCAACTATAAATCGATTTCTGGCAGAGGCTAGGAACAAAGTACTGGCAAGAGGTTACCAAGAGTGTCTATAGTTGCATTTTTCGCAACTGCCCTTGGTGTTTTTTTTTCTGTGTTGGTGTTATGTACTCAGGTGAATATGATGTTTGTGATGTTACTCTGAGTGTATATCCACATCCACACATATATTACTCAGCACACTCCCTTATCAGGGGTTTTCAGTGACTGGTTACATTAGAGCAGACCGAGGTAGACTGTGAGCTTACAAGTGGTGCTTTAAGCAGCCGCTATTAGTCCATACCTCATTAATGATCTGCCCCCCTGACCTATGTGCCTAACCCACCCTGTCAACTTTCTCTGTGGGAGGAAACTGGAGTACCTGGCGAAAACCCACGACTTTCGGCGGGGCGTTGGCCTTTACTATTTTCACGTGAGGACTGGGCTCAATTCGCATTGAGAAAGTTCTCACTGAGGCTTAAACTTGCGGCCTCAGAGGTGAAAGGCAAGTGCGCTAACCACTTGGCCACCGAAGCCCCCCAAAATATGCTTGAAAAATTTGCCTGGCCACGGTTAGACTTGCTCCAAGTCTCTCTTTCATTGTCAAATAGTATCGATCCACTATAGTGTCCATTACATGACGTATCACGGAGGGGCGGAGCGAGAAAGAGAGACTTGTCAACTTCGGAAAATCTCGGTTCAAAACTGAACCGAAAATACAAGACTTGCTTTAATTTTTTTCTGTCAGTGTTTATATGTATTGATCTAGCACAGTGTAAATAACATGAGTTCCATTATAGTAAATAATACAGAAAGAAATTGAAGGAAAACAATTAAAGCAAGTCTTGCATTTTCGGTTCAGTTTTGAACCGAGATTTTCCGAAGTTGACAAGTCTCTCTTTCTCGCCCCGCCCCTCCGTGCTACGTCATGTAATGTACACTATAGTGGATCGATACTATATGACAAAGAAAGAGAGACTTGGAGCAAGTCTAAGCCACGGTGGGAATCGAACCTACGACCCTTGGAATACTTTGGAATGCTATTGGTTAGGTCTAATAAATGTAAAACTTCACACATGTTTTCTATTTACCTTAATTGCTTTACGAAATTCATCAGCGAAGAACTCATACTCAATGACATCATCTTCTTGTGGCTCAAAAGCCATGTGTGTATTCTGCAAGTCATTCAACCTCTGTGTCAGCTGTTTCTTGACCAGCATTACTTCAGCCTCGTTCCCATGCTCAAGAACGTTCTCGGAGAACTGACAGCTGCTGGTGACGCTGGCCAGGAGTGTTTCCAAACTTTCTTTCTGAAGGCCAAGATTTTTGCATTTAATTCGACATTCGTTGCTGACAAACACCAGTAATTCCTCCTCCTTCTCTTTGAGGACTTCAGTGCATTTGGAAAAATTACTCGTGATTTCCTAAATAGAAATTTAATTAAAACAAACGGTCGTGCAATCCAGAAACTAAAATAAGAATAGTCTAAGAATTTGCTTGTAAACTGTGTAAGAATAGTATAAGAATTTGCTTGTGAACTGTGTAAGAATAGTCTCAGAATTTGCTTGTAAATTGCGTCTAAGAATGAATACACTGTAGCATTTACAATAAAATTTAAACATTTTAAATAAAACACATGTCGATAATCTTTATCATATTATACAGTATATGATATTGCAGTTGTGTTACCAACTGTTTTTAGTATACACTCAACCAGGGTCTATTACGAATCCAGCATTTTCATTGGCTACTCTACCAGGGACCAATTACGTAACAGACTACGGTTGAAAAAAAGATGGCGGAAAACTTTTGTTTTGCAAAGGTTTCGGGGAATTTTGTAGAAATTTCTTGCCTGAAGAAAACGACCGCAAAATATGATCTGAAGACGTTTAAGGTAGGGAGTAAAATTAAAACCGTATATTAATAATAAATCTGTTGTTACTTGCCACAAAATATGACACGAAACCAGACGAATTGCTGAGCACGTTTGTACGTTGTTGCGTTTTTCATGCGCTCGTATACGCACGTAAAACTTTAAATCCGTTTAAATGTTACTTATGAATTAACCAAATAAATAAAGCAACAGAATTTAGTGTTTCGAAAGTTTTAGTATGCATTTGTTAACTTATTTGTAAATATTTAAAAAATAGAAGGATTCAAAGTTTTACGTGCATACGAAAAACACAATAGTGGGAATCAGCCTTTAGTCGACTATTCGCTCATAGACAACGAGACCGAGTTGTCTAAAGGTAATTCTATTCAATATCCTAGATAGGCCGCATGGTAATGTATCTCTTGATATTTAATCGCCACTCCCAAAATGGGATACATTCAGCGACAAGTTACCAGGTGATCTGACGGTGAGAAAAAAGACTGTGACTAGCAACAGAATAGAAATCCAGTTTCGTACCTTTAATCACTTGTCACGCCCTGATTCTTTTGTGAAACTGTTTGAAACTTTGTGTCTGTGTCTTGCACAGGGAAATGAATGTCTGTGACAAATTTGAAATAGAAATCTAATACCGTTGATGAGATATTGAGTAATTTTAAACCAGAAATGGATTTCTATTTTACAACTAGTGCCAGGCCTTTTCCAAGTTCCGAGATCACCTGGTATATATGAGGTGCAGAATAGTTCGCCCTGAGCTAAATAACATTAATTATCATTTGTTTGTTTCACTTATACCAACTATTAGAAGTTATCTTAACTCAGATTTCATCTCAAGTAATAATAAAGAAAATAAAAGAAATGTAAAGGTTTGAATCACACATTGGGTGTTTTACCTGTTGAAGGCCTTTGCTTCTTACTCCCAGACGTTCCATGAGCGTCGTGATGTCTTCAATAGCTTTCTCTAGTGGAACTGTTTGAGCTTTTGTACTGTCGACCAGTGACTTGACCTGAGAGTATATAAAATGTCACAGCAATATAACTTTACACTGTCAAGCATCTAATAACTCCGGGGGCGGTTGTTCAAAGGTGGGTTAGCGCTAACCCTGGGTTAAAATTTAACCTGCTCTGCTGTTTTAGTTTGTGTATTTCTACACATCTGTTCATTTCAAAACTTCAGAGAAATAAACTGCTATCGATCCAGACAAGATTTCTGAAGAAACATTTCCAAATTTATAGACAAGCTGTCAAGGAGTTTGCTTTGAATTTGAAGTTAACCTAGGGTCAAGCTAATTCAGCTTTGAACAACTGGCCCCCGAAGAATATTATACCATTCATGTAATTGCGGAGATATTTTGAAGTAATATTTCAAATTCGACTATGAGGACTGGACTAGATTTCAAGTCCGCTCAATTTGATCAAGTCTGAGGCGAAGCCGAGGACTGCATCAAAATGCGAGGACTTAAAATCTAGTCCAGTCCGAATTGGACGATTTGGAATGACATCACTAATGAACTGAAATGAAATCACTAACTACTTAATTAATTTTGATCCAGTCCAAGAACTGAATTAATTTTTATCCAGTCCTAGGACAGGATCAATATATTTCATCAGGTATTCAGTATTATCATGTGAGCAAAATAAAGTAATATGGTATAGTAACTGTTTCTTAAAAGAACGTGAAAATCTATTTAGCCTCAGCCTCTATTGCCCCCCCCCCCCGCTTTTTTCACAACCACATCAGCTATAAATTATTATTATCATTATTATTATTATTCATGATTTTTCTGTGTTGGTGTAATGTACTCAGGTGCATGAATATGATGCTTGTCATGTTACTCTGAGTGTATATCCACACCGGGCAAGCTTGATTATTATTAGATAACATTGATATCGAAGGAACTAGATTCTGTTCCGAAATATCACATACTCGAACCGACCAGACCGCGTAGCTCAGTTGGCAGAGCATTGGGCTAGTATTCCAAAGGTCGTAGGTTCGATTTCCACCGTGGTCAGGCATATTTTTCAAGCTTGCCCGGTGTGGATATACACTCAGAGTAACATCACAAGCATCATTATTATTAACGCCCCAGTCCAGAACCACTAGAAAAAATTAAACCCTCAGGAGTCGGTTGTTCAAGGCAAAAAAAAAAAGTTATAGGTTATAGGATGAGCGCTAACCCTGGGTTAAAATTTAACCTGCTGTTTTAGTTTATGTATTTCTGCATGTCTGTTTATTTCAAAACGTTAGCAGAGAAAGCTCCTATACTGATCCAGACAACGTTTCTGAAGAAATATTCCTAAATTTATAAACAAACCTGTTAGGAAAGTTTGATTTGAATTTTAAGTTAACGTCGGGCCCCAGGGGGCTTAAAAGGGAAGTAATATATTATATATCACATACCTCTTGTCGTTGTTTATTATTAACATCCTTGAGGTATCCATACGCGTGTTCCCGATGCTCCATTATCAAACACTCTCTGCACACGGGATCATCGCACGTTTCGCAATAATATTTCAAGATCTCCCTGTCATGCTGACTACAATACAGTGGTCTGTGCATTTTGTCTTGCACATCGGAAGATTGCAAATCTTTCAGGGCCATGACTTCGTGTTCCTTGGTAAGCTTGGTCCGTTTGTGCGCGGCGAGGCATTGCTCACACAAAAATTCCACGCAATCTCCACACCGTGCTACGGCGTGTGAATGATCCTGACAATTCGTACAATCGATTGGTTTCGATGAAAACGATTGAACTGTTATGAAATCCAACATGTTATTGATGAAAAAGTTCGTTGGAAGTTCTTGTACACCCCCTTGAGGTAGCTGAATTTCGTTCCGGCATGTCGGACACAAAATAGCGTTCTCGCCTTCTTTAAGAATCCTTTGGAGACATTTTTGGCAAAACGAATGCAAACATGGCAGAATTTTCGGCGTTTCAAAGGTTTCCAGGCACACAGGGCATTTTAAAAGCTGTTCTGACAGTTGACTTATGTTTACGGTAGCCATGAAGCGAACATGTAATAATATTTTCAAAAATTGAAATTTAATGACAAGTTAATTGTACTTCTTCGTTATTTCGTTGGCCGCAAGGAATCTTCCTTCGTTTGGATTGGACCGCATTTTCCATAAACTATCCCATCACCTTCCCACATATAATGTCCTTTTCTTTCAAATGAAATAAGTTTTGTTATTTTCATACCTAACAAGTCAACTATAAAACTTGCTTTCGTATAGAAGAGTTCGTGCGTAATGTTACAGGTGGTATTCAAATTTGCATTGCAAATGGACTCAGTGTACCTGTTACAAATTTTTATTACTTTTATAGAATGAGATTGATTTTAGAGACAAACAGCAACCAAGATCGTTATACCTTTCTTTTATACAATTTTTCCCGAAAGACATTGTCGTTGGTTGTCAAAATCATTCAAATTTACATCGCATGTAATGGCATTGAATTCGCGCGGTGTACCAGTTACCATGTATAAGCTTTGATTTGACAGACAAACGCCCGTATTCTAAAAGCTCACTCAACACTCAATGAGTGGAAGTTCAATCTAAGCTTCTCTCGAGTGTCACTGCCGTTTTTGAATAGCCGGAGGGCTAGTGTCATACCTTACTATGTGACTACTCACCCTCCCACAGTTATTTTAATAGATGGTTTGGGGACTCGATGAAAGTACAATATAACTCATTAACTATGTTATTGTCCAGCTTTATGCAAGAATTTGGTCCTATCTCGTCACGTGTGTATTGTATTTTCGCTAAAAAAAACCAATAACAAGTTTGTGGTTGAGTTATCCATCCGTAACTTGAACAAATGCTCAATTTAAACATTGCTATTGGTTGTGCGGGAAAAAATACAATACACACGTGACGAGATAGGCCCAAATTCTTGCATAAACCGACATAGTTAATGAGTTATATTGTACTTTCATCGAGTCTCCAAACCATGTATTCTATTAACTGCGACCCTCCAGCTATTCAAAAACAGCATTGACACTCAAGAGAAGCTCAGATTGAACCTA
>CACRXK020008071.1:0-10556 GCA_902702795.2 Paramuricea clavata
TTCGTCCAAGTAAAATAATGCACGAAAAAAAATTGGGGGTCACCATGCTTCTTTTCCAACTATACGAGACGATAGGCCATTTTGGAGTGAATTTCGTACACGTATGTCGTCATAGCAACGAACTATCTGTTACTAAAACTAATATAATTTGAAAGTAAAGTTATCAAAATATATAAAAAAAACAATGTCTGTTGAATAAATCCTAAAAATACGTAGTTTGAACATGTCAAAGTGTTAAACACCTGAATTTTCGAAAACTGTATCGAGCCACCTTAAGTTTAATTAAAATTCTCAAAGTTAATAATTAACAGAATATAAATATAATTTGTTATGTCATATTGCATTCTTAATTACAAAGGTTTTATACGTTGTTTGTTTCTACAAATTTTGGCAGAGCACTAGTAGGTTTTTTGAGAGGTTATAGTCCGTCAATAAAGATAGGTATCGCAAATGTTTTACGCTAGATATGTCACACATACTGTTAATTTATAGCATAGTAATATAACATCCGGTTACGTTCGCATGCGGGTAAGGGCTGAGTCAACTGCTAATTCGAGTACTCCGAAGGCAAAGAACGTTTGAATTTTATCACCAATAGTGAATGTGACATTTCACATCTTTCTAGAACAGAATTTGCAGATATAATTGTTGACGCATGGGTACGAAGGAGCACTCAGTGGGTGGGAATTTCGGAGGCTAATGGAAAGGGCGGTATCATATAGTATAAATAGTCACTTCCACATGGCTAAAAAATTGTCCGCAAGATCAAGTTGGCGAGCTATCGGAAAGCTCGAGAACAGTAAATTCGGCATTTAATTGAACTCAGTCAGACAATCCCAAAAATTACTATTCAGCGTATTCGTACGTGGTAAAGAATGACCCGGACTTCGTGATTTCTCCAGGGCTTATAGACCTCCCTAATGCTGACGCGTTAGTAAGTACTAGCGCGCGCAACCCGCCGAAGCGAGAAAGTTGCACAGGCTTCCAAAAATATGTAACGAAAGGGACTCGCTGTATACGGCGTTGTACGCATTATACAACACAAAGTTATTGTTATACGCTAATTATGCTAATGCGCGTTTCCGGTCCAGACGAATGCAATGAAACTAACATCGGTTGTCACTTCGATTGTCACTATAGAAATATGAAATAATGGGCAACTAGGCAGCTTTTAAATCAGAACAAGGCTAAGAATAATTTGTTGAGAATGTCTAATAATGTATTTGCTATTAATGAAAGGGTTTGAAATTGATTAAGCCAAGTTTTGGATCGATTGACACTTTTCTACATAAATAAATCTGATATATCATAGTGATATTTCTAGAGTTGAGTGTCAATCGATACATTTTATACAATTTATACACTTTGTGATTAAGTAGAACCCGTAATATATAAATACGCGCTACCTAAACACTTTTGCTTGGTACTTAATATTCTGAAAATTATTATCCCGCGACAATTGAAAGTTATATCAATGAAAATGCTATGTGTTTCAAAGTGACAACCGAGTGACAATCGAGCAAGTGTTCAAATCGTTTTATATTACATACATATTTTCATGTCAAATATGCACAATCTTTAAGTGGTTTTCGATAACTTACCCTTGCATTTTATTCAGCAATAACCCAGGTCGATAATTAACCAGATAGATGTGTTTTATCCCTTGCATATAGAGCAGGTTTAATCTCTCAGCATACGTCCCTCCCCACATATCACATCTGTTTATAAGCTCATTTATAATATACAGTTCAGTCTGTTGGATTATGTTACATTTCAAATATATTGACCACAACAAGCACAGTATAAAAGCATTATATATGCCAGTGCAATTCAGTAAATATGTTATACTAAATGCTATACGATTTTCGCAAAACTGATATTCTAAAACACTCGGTAATTCAAAGATGTTAAATATGCTTTTCATTGCCTTTCAGACAATCAGTTTCAAAAGTCTTGGGACAGATGCCACAAAACCTATGAATTTCAACAAACTACAATCCCCCCGCCCCCTGTTCAATGTTGCGTCCCATTTCTCGTCAGGTTTGATGTGTTTTGGTTGGAGCAACATTGATTGGGGTGGGGGGAGGGGGAAGGGGAGCGGTATTGTGTGTAAAAAACTATAATGATCCACTTACAAGCTAAAACTACATGTGTCCCAACAACTTCTGAAAGTGATTGTCTGGGCCCCATATGCCATAACATCATTGTACATCTCAAAAGTACAGGGAATAGAATGCTCTGCGAACGAAGTACTTCAGCTCCATTTCGTTCACAGAACATCTAATGACATAGAACAATTAAGTTTCATTAAAATTCTCAAAGTTAATGATTAATAGAATATGAATATAACTTGTTATTACATATTGCATTCTTAATCACAAAGGTTTTATACGTTGTTTGTTTCTACAAATTTTGGCAGAGCACTAGTAGGTTATTTGAGAGGTTATAGTCCGTCAATAAAGATAGGTATCGCAAATATTTTACGCTAGATATGTCACACATACTGTTAATTTATAGCATAGTACTAGAAGTTACTATCGCAAGGAAAATGCTGCCTCACCCCCAAGGGATTAAAGGCAGCATGCACAATTTGCTGAATAAGGGGCTGTTTATATGATCCCGCTTTGCCAGGAGATATGAGGCAAGATGATTTTGATGTGCTTCAATAAGTCACGATGCATGATTCAGCAAAAAATTTCACTATTTTCTAGAGATGGATTACGGTATAGTTAACTGTAAACGAAAGGTTGCCTGTTCAAGCATAATACTGTATAACCTTCTTGAACCACACGGTCCACACAATCTTCTCTACATTTGAACTAATTCTCTACATTTGAGCGTTTGAACTTTCGTTTAGCCTAGTGACTAATATTTTAATACATCAAAATCATCCCTTCTTCCATCATGCAAACAGCCCTTAAGACGCCTGTTCAGGAGGTAGGAAAAATGCAATTTGAATATCAAACATCTTGCAGAAAGTCAAAGGGCGGCTGAAAGTTCTAATTCTACTTTCTTGGCATGGGCGGTTTTATATGAATATCTTCAATGCTTATAACGTCTAGCTGTTGTATAATTATAATACGGTCAGTGGTGAAGGTAGCCATAGGAACAGGTCATGCTATGCAAGTTTTTAATGATTTGCATTATTCAAATAGATGCAGGTTTATCAGTATAGCATGCATATGGCCAGTTGTCATGGGCTAGCTTGCTACTGAATACTGTACAATGTTTACATAAAAATACTAAGGGCCTGTTTACATGGAGGCGAGTTACCCAGCAAGGCGAGTTACTCGGCAATGGCGAGATCCCTGCTGTTATAGAAACTAATAGTAATCCCGGGTGACTGTTTACATGATGCAGCCAAGTAACTCGTCTTGGCGAGTTCCCGGCAGAAAGATGTGGGATCTGACCTATGCCAGATGAATATTTTCCATGTAAACACTTTGCCGGGGTAACTCGGCCGCCTAAGATAGATTAATGCATGTGCTTTGCCATTGAAATATAATATCTCAAAAATACATAAGAATTGATAGATAAGTTTTCCTGAATTGCTCGGCGCTTATTCTTGTACGTTCACTATATTTTCTAATGTTTTTTAGCGTTTCAAACGACTTAAATCCTTTTTCTGTTTTGGCGCCATTTCGGCATCATGCGGCAATCATGAGACAAATGCAGAGTAACTCGGTTCCATATAAACAAAGCACTTGTTTGTCCCGCCTGCGCGAGTAACTCGCCTTCCTGGGTAACTCGCTTCCATGTAAACAGGCCCTAAGTCGGGCTTTGTTCCAATTATTGTTTTAATGCCACCTTCAAGACTGCCCATATCACAGAAAAACCAAAAAATATGCTGATGGGGAGACAATATCTATTTGTTGACATTTCCAATTGTGAGCATTATCGAAAAATATAATACACTGTGAAATGTAGTGCCACAGCCAGATGAATATATTATATATATATGAATGTAGGCTGGTAGGATTATTTCATATTATGCTAACAATAAACACACAGTCAAATCTTATACAAAAATCAGTTGACATACTATTACATGTAATCATATTGCTGGTATAAAGTCAATATGTGCAGAGAACAATCCACACTGGGTTGCTCTAGGGATCTTATCACAGTAAGCCTGATTTAACAACATTCCGCGTGTTGTTATTAAAACTATAAACATCATTATAAACATCTAGAAATGAACACTATACTCATCGTCTTGGCACATAACAAACAATTAAACAAATATTAAAACTGAGTACATTGTGACTCGTAAATAAGGCATTATAATACTTCAGAGCTCTTAAGTACTACATCTTGTCTCCTTGTATTTATAAGACATTATCAAATGTTCTAAACGACCATGCGGACAATGGGAATATTTCGGGCTGTAAAAAGCGCCGTAAACTCATGACATAAAAGCACATTGCTTGCCTCCAGAATGAACGCTAAACAGTTCATGGCCCTGATGGATATTAGCGCAAAGAAATAAAGCCATACTTACCTGGTTTCTTCGGGAAATGTTCGTATATTTTGCATCAAGTGCAGATCCAGAATAAGTTTGCATATAGCCATATAAATATTTTCTCGCACTCCCCCCGTCCGTCCCCCCCAGGATTTACGACATCTTAACAGACACAAGATCGAGATCTCGACAATACATAGATCGGCGCGAAAGACTGGGTCGAGTGAACTCTGGAGAAACCTTCATGTCAAGATTAGGAGTGCTGCCTTCGGCAGCAAATATAACATCCGGTTACGTTCGCATGCGGGTAAGGGCTGAGTCAACTGCTAATTCGAGTACTCCGAAGGCAAAGAACGTTTGAGTTTTATCACCAATAATGAATGTGACATTTCACATCTTTTTAGAACAGAATTTGCAGATATAATTGTCGACGCATGGGTACGAAGGAGCACTCAGTGGGTGGGAATTTCGGAGGCTAATGGAAAGGGCAGTATCATATAGTAAATATAGTCACTTCCACATGGCTAAAAAATTGTCCGCAAGATCAAGATGGCGAGCTATCGGAAAGCTCGAGAACAGTAAATTCGGCATTTAATTGAACTCAGTCAGACAATCCCAAAAATTACTATTCAGCGTATTCGTACGTGGTAAATAATGACCCGGACTTCGTGATTTCTCCAAGGCTTATAGACCTCCCTAATGCTGACGCGTTAGCAAGTACTAGCGCGCGCGACCCGCCGAAGCAAGAAAGTTGCACAGGCTTCCAAAAATATGTAACGAAAGGGACTCGCTGTATACGGCGTTGTACGCATTATACAACACAAAGTTAGTGTTATACGCTAATTATGCTAATGCGCGTTTCCGGTCCAGACGAATACAATGAAACTAACATCGGTTGTCACTTCGATTGTCGCTATAGAAATATGAAATAATGGGCAACTAGGCAGCTTTTAAATCAGAACAAGGCTAAGAATAATTTGTTGAGTATGTCTAACAATGTATTTGCTATTAATGAAAGGGTTTGAAATTGATTAAGCCAAGTTTTGGTTCGATTGACACTTTTCTACATAAATAAATCTGATATATCATAGTGATATTTCTAGAGTTGAGTGTCAATCGATACATTTTATACAATTTATATACTTTGTGATTACGTAGAACCCGTAATATATAAATACGCGCTACCTAAACACTTTTGCTTAGTACTTTATATTCTGAAAATTATTATGCCGCGACCATTGAAAGTTATATCAATGAAAATGCTATGTGTTTCAAAGTGACAACCGAGTGACGATCGAGCACGTGTTCAAACCGTTTTATATTACGTACATATTTTCATGTCAAATATGCACAATCTTTAAGTGGTTTTCGATAACTTACCCTTGCATTTTATTCAGCAATAACCTAGGTCAATAATTAACCAGATAGATGTGTTTTATCTCTTGCATATAGAGCAGGTTTAATATCTCAGCATACGTCCCTCCCCACATATCACATCTGTTTATAAGCTCATTTATAATATACTGTTCAGTCTGTTAGATTATGTTACATTTCAAATATATTGACGACAACAAGCACAGTATAAAAGCATTATGTATGCCAGTGCAATTCAGTAAATATGCTATACTAAATGCTATACGATTTTCGCAAAACTGATATTCTAAAACACTCGGTAATTCAAAGATGTTAAATATGCTTTTCATTGCCTTTCAGACATCAGTTTCAAAAGTATTGGGACAGATGCAACAAAACCTTTAGATTTAAACAAACGACAATCCCCCAGCCCCCTGTTCAATGTTGCGTCCCATTTCTCGTCAGGTTTGATGTGTTTTGGTTGGAGCAACATTGATTGGGGTGGGGGAAGGGGGAGGGGAGCGGTATTGTGTGTAAAAAAACTATAATGATCCACTTACAAGCTAAAACTACATGTGTCCCAACACCTTCTGAAAGTGATTGTACCTATTACATATTTATTGTTCAAATGTTTAACCCATTGAATGGCAGAACTCTCTCCTTCATGAGTAAAATTGTCACATAAAGGGTTAACATTCTGCTCAATGTAGAATATTTACAAGTAAAATATGCATGTAGTGTGACTGTTTAATCAAGCATGTCATGCAAGTCCATCAGTTAAATTTTAGTCATAAGAAGCTGTAAACCACAAGTCGGCAACTCCATTCCTTTCATGGTTTGGTAATCCATAAACATGCTCTCGTGCAAAAGAATAACATGTTTCGAAGAGACCATGAATTACTAAGAATTGGTCTTTCCAGAAAAGATCCACACTCCCCTAAGGGGACATTCCCATCGTCCGGAGGGGTGGGTTTTGGGGGTTTGTGTTTGTTTCTGATAATAGTAAGTGTATTAGTAGATCTGTTCTGAAGGGATAGGGGGATTAAATTCCAATTTCCTCTGTGGGGGAAGTAATATGGATGTTTTCTGGAATGACCCAATGCCATTAACAATGACTAATATTATATTATACTATATTATATTTGTTTGGACAACTTGCTTAGACAACTTGCCTTCTCCTGTCCAGAATTAGCTTTTATTAATTACTT
This sequence comes from Paramuricea clavata, assembly GCA_902702795.2. Classification (NCBI taxonomy): domain Eukaryota; kingdom Metazoa; phylum Cnidaria; class Anthozoa; order Malacalcyonacea; family Plexauridae; genus Paramuricea; species Paramuricea clavata. The sequence continues at coordinate 7,024 of CACRXK020008071.1, forward strand.
TTCATTCAGCATCAGGATATATAATGAATCCATATTAAATACAATCCCTAAATTAAATTGAGGAAAAAAAAATTAAAAGATTGATAAATAACGGCAGGAAATTATTAATTGATTGACAATGAATTTCCTATTTTTGGTTGTCTACCAGTATACAAAGCAAGAAATACAAAATTCAAAAGCTTTTACTCGTTTAATGTAAGCATGCAATTGAAGTAACATCATCCAATACAACTATTCTGGTAAAGGGTGCTTAAAATAGAGGTTCATAACTTTTTTTCCAAAATTCCTAAACGAAAAATATCTATATAATCCAGCCAGGTAGATTTAGGCTGGGGCTATTTATATGGGGTGAGCCAACAACCTGTGTACCTGGGCTGGCCCAGTTTTGGTGAGATTTGAACTTTGTCATTATTTTCTATATTTTCAACTTGTGTTTATAACTAGAATTGAGCTGACCTGTTTTAGGAAGATCCCGCCTCAATTTACCCCGAATCTTGCTAACGCCAAGCTAGGATTTCCCATATAAACTATATATACAATGACCCAGGATTTGGCACAGTGATAATGCTTTGTTTAGGTACATGCAATCTTCTAAATGACGTTTCCCAATCAATTTCAATATTAAAAGATCTCTGTGATTGTTTTTGTCAGTTACATTTCGAAACTGTTTGCAAAAGTATGATGTCGGTTTACTTTACTGGAAAATGTGCTGCTATTACACTTGAAACTCAGCGTAGCCTGCCCATGAGCCCATCTAGAGAAGCTCATGTAAATAGACGTTCGTCCAGGGAAAGCAAGCTATAGCCAGGTTACCTGGGCTGGCTGGCCTCTATATAAGCAGCCCCTTACATATGTTTTAGGCTGACCGATAGGATGGTTACCATAGGCATAGCAAGCACATGCGATACATTGGGTAATATTGGGAGATGCCGAGATGGGCTATCGCAATGCTGTCTATATGCTATTAAGGTGACTGCATTTCAAACAAATCTCATATACAAAAGTATGCATGTCAACTTTATAGCAAATGATATTTTCTGTGTTGATGCAATGTACTCTGGTGAATATGATGCTTGTGATGTTACTCTGAGTGTATATCCACACCGAGCAAGCTTGAAAAATATGCCTGTCCACGGTGGGAATCGAACCTATGACCTTTGCAATACTAGCCCAATGCTCTGCCAACTGAGCTACGCGGTCAGGTCGAGTATGTGTTATTTCGGAACAGAATCTTGTTCCTTCAATACCAACGTAATCTAGTAATTATGATATTTTCTATCTTGATGTAAATATGTACTGAGCACTGAGGTGAATATGATGCTTGTGATGTTACTCTGAGTGTATATCCACACCGGGCAAGCTTGAAAAATATGCCTGTCCCCGGGTTGATTCCCACCGTGGACAGGCATATTTTCCAGCTTGCTCGGTGTGGATTTACACTCAGAGTAACATCACAAGCATCATATTCACCTGAGTACATTGCATCAACACAGAAAATATCATGATTACTTGATTACATAGGTTTCGAAATATCACATACTCGAACCGACCTGACCACGTAGCTCAGTTGGCAGAGCATTGGGCTAGTATTCCAAAGCTCGTAGGTTCGATTCCCACCGTGGACAGGCATATTTTTTCAAGATTGCCCGGTGTGGATATACACTAGCTCAGAGTAACATCACAAGCATCTTCTTTATAGCAAATGTTTAACAGAAAATTACAACGTACAAATGTATATCACACAAATAAGCTATACGATTTTCTTAACAACTCATATACGTGGAGACTGTAGACTAGATTTATAGACTTCTGCTAATAGAAATTAATCGAAAATTTACAATTGAACGTCTGGAAGCCTTCAGTGAATTGAATAGGCGGCGAAGCGACTAATATAAAATACAGGACTTCGATTTTAATAAAAATATAACTACAGTATGTCTAGTAACTATCCGCATACAAATGAGTAAATACACAATAGACATACCTTTCAAATTCCATGTATTTTATTAGGTCTTTCGAACTTTATAATAGAAAATTTGAATAGAAATCTTCCTCTTTGAATATATATATATATATATATAAATACGTATTTTTAAGTGTTTTTTTCACTTACGATTGATATACGATTTTACTCAGTAGAAATATATTACCAAGGGACCGATTACATCCGAAGAAGACACGCGAGATCAATATAAACTATAAGAAGTAAAAAAGCATGTAAAATTAGCAATAGTATAAGTATTCCTTCCACTCGTGAGCTCACAGGCACTATAGCAAGGGACCGATTACATTCCGAAGAAAGACACGCGAGCTCATAGTAAAACCTGTGTCTGGGCCTGTGAGTAAAATATAGTAAAACACAGCGAGCTCATAGTAAAACCTCTGTCTGGGCCTGTGTCTTGTGTATTAGTCACCTGATCGATTGATAATATATAATATTTGCAATAGTCTGACATGCGCAGTCCGCATTATATTCGTCTATAAAAGTCCGTCGTTTGTTTGAGATACGAGCTTGCTATGATGAGTATGTAATGTATGAATAAAATCTTATAATCTTGTGTGTGTGTATTCCCTCCTTTTAAGTGCCCATCTGGGGTCACAAGGCCCAGACACAGGTTTTACTATGAGCTCGCGTGTCTTTCTTCGGAATGTAATCGGTCCCTTGCTATAGTGCCTGTGAGCTCACGAGTGGAAGGAATACTTATACTATTGCTAATTTTACATGCTTTTTTACTTCTTGTAGTTTATATTGATCTCGCGTGTCTTGTTCGGATGTAATCGGTCCCTTGGTAATATATTTCTACTGAGTAAAATCGTATATCAATCGTAAGTGAAAAAAACACTTAAAAATACGTATTTATATTCGCTCCTTTCATGTTGAGCGCTCTACAGGTGCGATCTTTGTTAGCGCGATTTCCGGTCTGCTGCTCCAAAGCATGAAACAAACATGTCAAATATCATTTATATATATATATATATATATATATATATATATATATATATATATATATATATATATATATATATAACCAACAATGAGATGATGGATGTGGGACACATAAATTATATATGCGACAAGAACGCCGTTCAACCTAATACGCATGATCTCTGCATGTCAGAGATTTAAATCAGCGCAAAGGCCTATAGGCAATTGTGCCCCAAGCTCACTACCAGCAACTGCGGACAGCTGTTTCGCCCTTTTGGGGCTCGTCAGCGCAGTGTAGCTGATAGTGAGTTTTTCATCCGAAAAGTATTTATACAACCAACAATGAGACGATGGATGTGGGACGCATGAATTATATATACGACAAGAACGCCATTCAACCTAATACGCATGACCTCTGCATGTCACAGATTTAAATCAGCGCAAAGGCCTATAGGCAATTGTGCCCCAAGCTCACTACCAGCAACTGCGGACAGCTGTTTCACAGTGTAGCTGATAGTGAGTTTTTCAACCGAAAAGTATTTATACAACCAACAATGAGATGATGGATGTGGGACACATAAATTATATATACGACAAGAACGCCATT
>CACRXK020008071.1:10576-21483 GCA_902702795.2 Paramuricea clavata
TTAAAAATACGTATTTATATTCGCTCCTTTCATGTTGAGCGCTCTACAGGTGCGATCTTTGTTAGCGCGACTTCCGGTCTGCTGCTCCAAAGCATGAAACAAACATGTCAAATATCATTTATATATATAGATATATATATATATATATATATATATATATATATATATATATATATATATATATATATATATATATATATATATATACATATATATATATATATACATAAATTTCATTTGGTATTGTGAAAAGGAAATTAATGCTTGCAATAATTATTAACTATATTGTGGACTGCATGGTATACTTCAGTGAAAACTGCATTGTATGAACCCCCAAGTATATACATGCGCGTCGTTGGTATACGTGTCGTCCTCTGTTTATTTTGGGGTTCATACACTGTAAATTCAAAAGAGTAAAAAAAAAACGAAATGAGTCATTCTGCATGGGGTAAAGTTGACCCCAGAACGAACCTTTGGAGTCGTTATGACTCGTTTTTGGAGTCCTTTTGACTGTACTCTTTTAAATCTTTTTGAATTTACAGTGTATACAATGCAGTGTTTACTGAAGTATACCATGGCCATGCAGTCCTCAATATAGTTAATACTTATTTCAAGAATGAATTTCCTGAGCTTTAACCATTTCACAATACCTATTTTGGGTTTGTACACTTCAATGCTTACTGAAGTGAACAACTGGCTAATGTAGTTAATTTCGGTACCCAAACAAAGTTAGGCATCCCTCTATATTCGCTGTGGTAGTTTGTCTCTGTTGGTTTGGTAGTTTTCTCGGAATCACAAGCCTTGGTGTCCCTCGTATACATGTCGGCCTCGGTATACTTTGGGATTCCCACACTTTAGTAAACTACGTCATCAATTCCAGCGTAATTGAGTCTGTGGCGTAGGCAACTCTTCAGTGGCCACTGAAGTGAATAACAATCAAGCGGCAAGGGGAATGTTGAAGGATTTTGTATATGGAAATTTTGAGTGTAAATTTACACATTTAATTCTGAACTTTAACCCTAACCCTAACAAGGAGCAGCTGCAAAAAATGCAACTGTACAGGCCTACTGGCTGGAATCGAACCCACGATCCTGCGATTCTGGTGTTGCGCTCTAACGAACTGAGTTTCAAAGTCCAGTTGTCTAGCCCTAACAACAAGTTCATGTATAAAAACTAAGGTAATGGCATGTTATGGTATATGGATAAATATCTAGGTTTGGGGGCATCTCGGTCGATTGAACCATATATAGTTAATAGAATAGATGGTTTGGAAACTCATTGATAGCAACATAACTCATTATCTATGTTAGCCAACGTTTTTATCATTTATAGACCTTCCGCTCAAGGGATTCGGCGGAATATTACTCGAAGTGATGATAGGAAATATCATCACTGAGGGTAATATCATCACTGACCGTAAAAAATCACATTGTCACGTGATACAAATGCTGTTCTTTTAATTGGACAATTTGAATTTGAGGTATAATCCCCGAGCCGACGGCGCGAAGCGCCGTGCGAGGGAACTAATTCCCCCCCGGCTATTTACACCCGGGAGAACGAAAGCATTAGCGAAGTCTAAAGTTTATCAATGATCGCGGATGTGGGTGACCAACGGTGTTGGGGTGTTGGGTGGGTGGTCATCCTCACTGATCTCAAAAATTTGGCGGACTGTTATGAATAGCGGACACTGATTGATCCAATTTAAAATTTGCATTATGACGACTGCATGACGACAGGGAAATAGCAAACATTTCTAGCTTGATCAGCGCTTCCACTTTGAAGGAAATTTCCTTTTGAAAGGAAATTTTTGCAATGTGAAGGAAATTTGAAGAAAATAAATTTTGAAGGAAATGTGAAGGAAATTCTAGAAGAACAAAGGAAATTGGAAGGAAAAAGCAAAATATCGGCAAAATTGATAATATTTAATATATTTTGAAAATAAATTAAAATAAACCTCAATCTGGTCACAATTTAACCGAAAGTAGAAATTGTAGATTTATATTTAATCATCTATAAAATTATCTAATGAATATGGTATGGCCAGAATAATTTGAAAGCGAATACTTCATGTAATATTTTTATCACTTTATTGTTACAAAAATAAGTACTCGATAAAATATCATAATTTGTGACAAAGATAATCAATGTAGCTCATTATTCAATTTTGTCTCCCCTCAGTGACGTCATTCTGTTTATAGTTTTTAGTTATCTCACTTTCTGTACGGAAATGAAGTCACATAATTGGGTTTAGACTTTAGAGCAATGATAAAATTGAACATCCAGGTGATTGCTATGTTGAGAAAAGGCTATTTTGGAGAATATTCAACCTAATTTTATGAAATTATTTAAAGGAGATTTGAAGGAAATTTCGGTCAAAATAAGGAGAAAAAGGATTGTTTGGTTTTTCAAAGTGGAAGCACTGAGCTTGATTTGATGATATGATTGATACATTTCTTTTGCTCGCATTTATTTTTGCTCGCATTTTTCCAAGATTTTGTAAATTGCAAAAGCTTTCTCAGAAAGGAAGGGCGAAAGAATCGGCTAAAAGAAGGGAGCCGACGTTAACGAAGGTAAGTTTGTTAAATATTGACTTTATAATTGCTTTAAAACCCGACGTCCTTTGGCTTTGCGTATATGAAAGAACTAAACAAGACAGCATATAATTTCAGTGTATTATTAATATTGATTCCCTTTTTTTATTATATTGATTTTTTTAAATAAAAAAGAAAGCAAATTATTTGCATGCAAGAATTTGAAATCATTTTATTTCAAACTCAAAGTTTATCGATAAAGCCATTAAAGGCAGTTTAGTTTTATAAAGAATATTATAAAACGTTTTGCGAAGCGTTTGTGGTTGAATTTTACCTTAAATTGAAGCTTATATTACGTATAATATCATACCTAACATATATATATATATATATATATATATATATATATATATATATATATAAGGCAGTTTAGTTTTATAAAGAATATTATAAAACGTTTTGCGAAGCGTTTGTGGTTGAATTTTACCTTAAATTGAAGCTTATATTACGTATAATATCATACCTAACAAATATATATATATATATATATATATATATATATATATATATATGTTGGGAAATTGATAATTTTGTAATTAAAATTAATTGGTTGAAGATTTTTTATTTACGAGCTTTCGGTTGCCAGACTGCAGCCTTCAACGGGTAGTTATAAAATACAGTGATACAGACGACTATACGGTTTACAATTACAGATCGAAGCATACGCCTACGCTACGCCTACACTGTAAATTTACGGTTAACGAATCATGCCTGGTCTTATGACCATAAAATTGATTTTGACAATGGCAAGATAATCGACAAGGCAAACTGCCGCCACAGAGCTACATTGGAATCTTGGCACACCGCGCTCACAGCTAACGCAGACAATAATTCCAAACATTTACCGGAACAATACCGTTTTTTATTAAAGAAATAGAACAATTTTTTTCAGAGTATATATAGGCGGAACTATCACTTCCACTTATCTGTTTGTCACTGTAATTTGTTAACCGTAAATTTACAGTGTAGGCGTAGCGTAGGCGTATGCTTCGATCTGTAATTGTAAACCGTATAGTCATCTGTATCACTGTATTTTATAACTACCCGTTGAAGGCTGCAGTCTGGCAACCGAAAGCTCGTAAATAAAAAATCTTCAACCAGAGAACGTCTCAAAAATCATTGATTTTTCATTTGTAAGAATATTCTTAAAAAATTATCGTGTTACCATGACAACTACTTTAGATACTTCATGTTCAGAAAATACAATGGTTTTGTCAGCAAGGCGTATCCACATATAAATTTGCGCTATAGAAGTGCTTATCGTAAAGTTGTAATGAGTTTTACATTGTTTTAAACACAATCTAATGACACTTGAGGTGGTCATGTTAGACTGTGTAACCTCATTAATTATTCACTGGCAAATTTCAGAAGGAAGAGAGGCAACTAATAACCAATTTCTCTCTAGGCAATCTTGTTTATTCCCATCAGTTGCCAGAAACTTTAAGAAACCCGTCTAAAATGTCAATAACACCACTGTAGATTTGCGGTGCTCACACCAATATGGTCACCATTGACTTCATTAATTTTGCATAGCAAATGCTCTATCTAGTCCTAGTTCAGTGAGATCAATGTTTACTTATTTTATCATATTCATTTTGAAATAAGGGCCGGCGATTCGAGAAAACTGATTGGCTAATAATATTGCCATAAATATATTACAGCCTTTATTATATACATTTTGAAATCAATGCATGATATTTCCTGCAATCTGATTGGTTCACAGGAGTGTGATTTCAGCACGAATCGCACTCCTAGCAGTGCGATTCGTGCTGAAATCGCACTCCTGTGAACCAATCACATTAGAGTGCTGACTTCAGCAAACCAATCATATTTAATCATAGGATTCAAACAGCCAATCAAATTTAACAAAAATGTGATATGGCAAATGAGCAGAAAGAAAAAATTTACATATGTCACGATTTTAATACTTTGGAGTGCCTAAGCAATTTTTTGCAGATAAAAAACAAACAAATATGGATAGCTACTGTAAACTATCAAAGAATTGCACAGAATTTTAAATTTTTTGAAATTTCACATAGTAACAGGCAAAATGCCAACAAAAGCAAATTTAAAGCGTCAGGTCAGACTTAGGGAAAACAAAGGTAAACATGCCTATCGTATTTGGAAATTTTAAACGCACAAAACTGCAGCAAAACTCTTTCAAATCACTCGTAAAACCTACAATACATTTAAACTTACTTGTATCATTTCTTATTCTTTATAAATGTCTTCATTTCTTTAATATTTTTGTAGTATTTCTGGGTGTTAGCCAGAAAAAAAGTTCTGTCCGTTAAACGTAAATTGGGAAAGTTTTTTGACCGATCAAAGCCCATGTGTGGGAATAAATAGTGTTATTTTCCAACGTGTTCCCCCTTAGATGCAAACAACGGAAGCTTGGTTTTGTACATTTCATTCCCGGTGAATGAACACTGAAAATGCACCCGATGGCACTTCGTTTTGTATATTTTATTTCCGGTGAATGAACACAGATGCACACCGATTACACTTTGTTTTGTACATTTCATTTCAGTGAATATACACCCAATATGAATGAAACGCGATACATTTTGAGAAAATAGTTAATGGTAAAAAGTAAATAAAATGTTCTTTGATATAATATTATAAAATCAAACGCAATGCACTTTCTCATCATAAAAAATGAAAATCTTCCAGTAGTCCCAGTTGGGAAAGCCTCTTAGCTACAGTACTTCAATTGGGAAAAGTCCGTCAAACGGACAGTATATGGGCTAGCTAACACCCTGTTTTTTCACTATTTTGAGCGTGTATTTATGCAATTTAACAAAACTAAGTTCGCTTCATCTTGTTCGCTTATAGTTGCTATGCTACAACACACTCAGGGAGGTACCGGAGGCTTGTCTTTTGAAAACAAAAACGTTTCCTGTTTACAAAATATTTAAGATTTCAAAATGAATATCATAAAGTGGAAATTGAACTTCGTGTCGTGCAATTTTGGACTGAAATCAAACTTGTGATTACAAATCGCACTCTCGCTTCGCGCTCGTGCGATTTTGTAATCAAACGTTTGATTGCAGTCCAAATTGCACTCCACTCAGTTAAATAACCATTATTAATCGCACTACTTTAGAGCTGTAATCGCACGGCTATTTTGAGCTTTGCGTCAGCATCAGTTGTAATCGCATCATTTTGAAACCAATGGTATTGAAGTGGTGACCTTAGCTTGCCAATCAAAGGAAAGTGTATAGAATTCACTTAGCCAGTCAATTTTAAGACGATTGTGATCTGGAGAATTGAGCAAAATACTGAAATGTGTACGAACTTCTAAGCGGTATACAGAGGCCGACACGTATCCGCAAAACAAGTGCACAAAAAACGCAAAGACATACTACAGTATATGGCTTCTGATTTTGCACAAACTACCAAACCGGCAGAGTCAAACTAACGCAGCGAATTTAAAACAATACCTAACTTCGTTTGGGTACCGCTATATTAGCTACATTGGCCAGTTGTTCACTTCTGTAGGCATTGAAATGCACACACACAATATAGGTATTATGAAATGGTTGGCACGCAGGAAATTCATTTTTGAAATAATTATTAACCATAAACGGTCATCCACGATCATTAATGAACTTTAGACTTTGCTAATGCTTTCGTTTTCCCGAGTGTAAATAGCCGGCGCTGCGCGCCGTTGGCTAGGGGACAATTAACCTACATTAAGCTACTCCTAATCAGTAACTCTTTCAAATTAGCTGCAGTATAATTAATACAAATTTTGTACCGAAGAAGTGACTTCATCTTCTGTCTTCTTCTTTCTAAAGTCACCCAACCAAGAGATTCAAGAACGTCAGTAGAGTCAATTTCGTTAAATGCGCCGGTAATTATTCTTGCCTAACGATTTTAAAAATTAGGAGTTTATCAAGTCGTTGTTTGCCCAATCTCGTTCCCCGAGCCTGCGATCCTTGGGAAGGAACCGAAGGCTCTGGGATAATCCGTTGCCGGAAGCCAGGAATCCTGGCTAAGACCGAACTGCGCATGCGTGTGTCAGACAGTATTGTTTTGGTTTTGAAATATAAAAAAAAATTAAAAGGCCTGCAGAAAGTATTACTTTATTTCATAGCGGATTGGAAAAGCGTTAGAGCGACTAGGTAAGAAAAATATTGAGCTAAAGGAATGTCAGTACGAAGCAGTGAAGGCTGTAGTTGTTGAATGATCGGAAGAACACATTTTGCGTCTTGCTACTGGTTATGGAAAAGTCACTCATATAACAGCTTCTTCCATTCGTGTTTGATGCCTACTTGGGTCGTGAAAATACGAATTCTACTGGTAACTCAGTAATTGTTATTTCGCCATTAAACGCCTTAATGGTCGATCAGGTTACAAAACTGAAAAAGCACATGAATATTGGTGTTTTGAACTTTGAAGGCCAGCAGGGAAGCAACGCAACCAAAGCACAGCATGCGGTCGGAGAGGGGCTCAATTTATCATCAGATTGCTCATCCAAGTCAGATAATATTTGCTCACCCAGAAGCCTTATTGGAAGATAAGAAAATTTTTCAAAATATTTTGAAGTCAAAATCATATCAAGATTCTGTTAAAGTTATTGTGATTGACGAAGCACATCTAGTGGAAGAATGGTTAGAATTTTATTTTAATATACTGAGTTTTAAATTATAATATGAACTGGTTGAGGTGCAAAACATGTAAAAAAAAAACATTCAGACTGAGCCTGAACTATTATTATTATTTATATAATAACCTTAAGAATTCATGCGATTTCATTGGTCGAGAGCCATGATCTATTAGAGGACAGACGCACGGAATTACGTCATAAGTTTTTAAAATGTCGAAAATATTTGAAAATTCCACTGAATTTATACAAATTGAATGAATTCATGCAATTAAATCTATAGATATCAATAAATAACTTCGATAACTGCTTTGCAGTGTACTTAATTGGATTTAGAGAAATTGCATCAGTGTTCGTGAACCAACCAGATGGCAGATGTATTGTCCAGTCTCTGTTCAACTGAAAGTTTCTAGGTTTTTGTTGAAATTTCCTGTGGTCGAAGGTTAATATTTAATTTATTTCGCAATTAATTCATTTTTTTACATTTGAATTCGATTTACGTTGTAATGCAGAACTTTGCCCATTGAAAGAGGGTGTTTGCTGTAGTAGCCAAATTATCGAGACAGCAATAGCCGGACGCTCATAATCATATGACCTCGAACACAATCATATTTTTCATGCAGTGGCCTGTACGAATCTAATACGTTTACATTTTAACGCTCAATTTAAATAATACTACACTTGCAGTGATGCCAATGTCTGCTGTCATTCAACATTAGAACATGAAGGCTTGTAATTATATGGTGCACAAATACCGTATTTTTCTATATCATTATGCAAGTTGCTTTCGCTTTAGTGCGAAGTCATGATGTATTATAGGTCAGATTATGTGATAAAAACATGTGTGATTTCCGCGATGTTCTGTTCGTGTACTATATAATTATAGTCTATATATGGCGTTGTTTTGATCTATTTTCAATTCGTTACTCATGCATGCTAAGGGACACTCTCCTCCGCAGAGGCTTTGTAGATCTTTGTAGTTTGTTTTCTTTCTATATTGTAGTTTGTTTTCGTTCTATATATAACTGAAGTTTGACTATAGAGTTTGCGGGCAGTAGCGGGCTAGGTAGAGAAGTGGGCACGCGGGCGGAGCGCGCGCGCGGGGTTAAAAGGGGGCATCGTGGACATTTGGAGATAATAGGGAATCACACAACCAAGCTCGCGGGGAAAGACGGGAAGAGGGAAAAGAGAAAGGGAAGCCTCTGCCAAATAATGTTCGGTTCTCTGGTTTGATTTTCGGTTCTGTGGTTAACACACTATTTATGGCAGAAAACACACTTGAAATACAAACAAGCTACAAAGATCTACAAAGCCTCTGCGGAGGAGAGTGGGAACTTGATACATCTCTTCAAAACCTTAGTCTGGAAGGTAAGTTAAACGATTTTTGTACAAATTGGTACATGATTTTTATATTGATTCTTTAACGCAGGGCTCGAAATAGCAGGCTGCCAATGGCCAAAAGCAGGCCATATTTTAGAAATGGCAGGTAAAAACAAATTTGAACTGCCAAAGTTAAAAAAAAATGGCAGGTGAAATTCTATAGATATATAGTTTCATTTCATTTGCTTTATACCACAACTCATATATACAAGATCATTTAGTCGACTAAACACATTTATATTTGAAATGTAAATCCAAGTGTACTGTAGTAAAATAGACAAGTTTAATTAAAAATACTAAAAATGCATGAAAACATTGATTTTTACAATATGACTCATATGAGACATCTCCATTTTGGCAGTCCAATGAATAAAAATGGCAGGCTAAAATTTATTTCACTTGCCAAAACATTTAAGACTGGCAGGCCATATTTTTCTCTACTTCGAGCCCTGCTTTAACTGCTTGTTTTATCCATTGTTTATCTATTTTATAAAATCTGTTGGTTTGTTATATTCTTATATTCACATAATTCTTTCACTTTTGAGACTGTATCCCATCTCCATGGATGTGGTACAGAACTTTCTGAACAACTTCGAGCATTTGTAGTTTGCATTAAGTGCAAATTTACTTCTCACTTCTCATTCGTGGATTTATAATATTTATAGATGAAGATGAAGTCGATCTTGGCTGTATGCCTTTGACTAGTACTCCTAAGAAAGACAGTTCTGGAAAACATGCTTTGACTCCGAATTCTAAAAGACAAAACGAGCCATCTTCAAAGAAACTGAATGCTTCTGAAAGCCCATCATCTGTTTCTGAATTTTCTGGTGACTGTGGTAAGTTGTGACTACTTTATCACACAAATTTATTTTGTCTTGATCCAGGGTGCATTTTAAGAAGTGCAATATACCAAAAATATATTCAACATTAATATAGCAAATTACTATATTATTTGTTTTAGTTTGTGGAAACACCATACTGTATAATTATATTTATGTATAATTGATAGATCATTTTAAGAATTTTATTCTTTTAATTAACATAAGTATTATGGACTTTGCCAAGCCAGTGTGATGGAAAGAATATTCCTACCCCATCCCCTGAGATACCCCACAACCAGATACATATGTAATAGACCTTAAATGCATAATGACGTCACAAGACTTGATCCTAGCAAGAAATCCTGGTCTTTATAGTCATCGCCTGGAAAATTTCGATAGTGGCCATTGTAATATTTCAATAGTGGCAATAGTGGCCATTTCGATAGTGGCCATTGTTTGATAGTGAACTGTTTAATTTTGCCGGGTGATGACTACTAAGACCAGTATTCCTCGCAGGCATCAAGCCTTGTGACGCCATTTATCATAATGTCTATTGACAAAATTCCCCAACAACATGAAGTGCATGTCTATGTTTGCCCAAGGGTTTGGGGAAATATATTGACTAGTATTTCAGACCAGTACATTCAACTTTTTCGTTGTATTTTGACACACTTTTCAATGTTTTATATGCAGGTAATAGAAAATTTGGCTAACGTTTGTTTAGGGACGGACCATTAGAAAAGTGATGGGGGAGGGGGGAGTGGGGGAAAAAATTATTTCCAGAAAAAAATTAGGGGAAAAAATCTCTCCAGGCATAGTGCAAAAAAAATTCCTTGTTTGGAAGATAGGCCTATAAAGTTCACTTAAAAAAAATATTTCCAGCCATCAATTGAGAAAAAAAATAAATTCTTCTATAGGTGTACAAAAAAAAAATTACCTCTTAGAAAATCCCCCACATCACTTTTCTAATGCTCCGCCCCTTAGTACCTAATTGTTGGAATTACAGCTTTAGATAACTCACATGCCTAGTTGCTATAATAATTGTTCTAGTTTACAGAAACATAGAATAGAAAAAAGGTAACTAAGCTTTAGAATCATCTAAATGAGTGAATAACTCTTATACATAACTCCAATGCTGTAGTTACTTTTGTTATATTCTGTGGTTCTGTAAATTAAAATAATTGTAACTAGGCATATGAAATGGCACGGGTGGACAAAATATGTTACGTTCTGTGACCGCAAGAAAACATTGACAATTTTTGCCAATAAACAAGTAAAATTATGACACTTGGACACTGTAACTGTGTTACACCAACAACTGAATGCCATGCTATATTTTGACAGACAAAAATTAATTTCATTGCATTGAGAGAATCTTAATAGGAATATAACATAAAACTAATGTAGATATGTACAGTGACATGCATCAGGGGTCTGATCTTAAGGAAATACAGGGACAAGAGTACAACTTGGGGGGGGGGGAGGGGTGCTACCAAGGGGATGAAA
>CACRXK020008072.1:0-21480 GCA_902702795.2 Paramuricea clavata
CCGCCATTGCATTTCCACAGTTGCGTCGTTCCTGTGAGAACGATGGCACGAAATTTCATATCTTCGGTAATACCACCATTATATACAAAAATACCAACATTCGATTCAGATATAAAAGATTCAACTAATTCCTCTATATAGTTATATTCATTATCAACATTGTAGCGATTTATGGGCCTTTGAAAGTCAAACACGATCATATTGTATCAAATTACGCAATTGTCTGAACAAAAATATAGACCAGCCATACATTTCGCTGAAAATAACTTCGGCCCCTTCGAACATATCGTCTTTGTTATAGTATTGTTCGAATTCCAATCAAAAACACTATTTAGAGTATAATTTGCAAGCCTGTATCTTCAAATCTGTATCTTTTATCAATATATTTCCATTTCTTGTCCGACTGTCACTGTCTGTGAGCTCAAAGTGAGTTAATCCCAACCGGAAATATGACTGAAAACCGTTAAAACAATGCGACGTTTGTATCGTATGAACTTGCGAATGTCAGAAATGGATTTTACAGGTCAAATTGCATCTACACGCGTGAGTTTGACGTCATCCCTGCCACAGGAGCTTCTTATTGGCCAACTATTGCGCAAAGTACGCGAGGGCGAGTAAAACCCGACATATTGAAAAATTCAAAATATATATTTCTACTTGCCGTATTCAAACGAAGTTTTGTACACTAAAGCGTTTGAATACCAAGAGTATTTACACATATAGCCGTTCAGACAATGATGAAAAGTTCAAGAGATATTCAAGATTTCCTGGATATGAAATTTAGAATCTTTGGCCTATAGTAGCGGTGATTAAATATAGGAAGTGGATATTCGTCCGACATTTCCATAATCATTACACTCGTTAAATATAAAACTGCGTAAATTTAACTGAAATTCAAGCGATTCCTCCGTAGTGTTGTGGTTTAGGCAGCCGTATTGTGTGCGCCGAGTTCTGGGATCGATTCCTGCTCGTGCCACAATTTTATTATTTTTTTTATACTTTTTTTTTCTTCGTGATTTTCGCGTACGAAACCGTCGAAACGTATAGCGTATATAATAATATGTTGTTGCTTCGTTCTTAAGAAACAACGCGTTGTCGGATTAATAACCGTGAAGCAAGAAGATCCGGTGTCGGACGAATATCCACGGGGTTAAATATATGGTTATATGATTGTTTCCGTTAGTGTAATGTTTTGACGGCACTTGACCCCCCGTTTGAAAGGATATTTTGTGGGGATTTCAATGGTGGTTTTTATTAAAAAGGGGAGGGGGGTAAATACTCTCCGAGATATTTATATTAGAAAACTTGGGTCGTAAAGTATGCGAAACCGGAGTGGTCGAGAAAGAGTGTTTTAAAAATAAAAATAATCATGAAAATGATCGTGTAACGACGATGACCACTTTAAATACTCCAAAGCGAGGTGTTTCTGCAGAAATGCATTTTTATAGTACTTGGTCTATTTTAAAGTCGATTGCCAATGTTTCAAGGCGAAAAAGCGATTTGGAGTACAGAAAAAAATTATATACCGACTATAAGTGCGTGAAGCTATAAATATATGCAGCTGCATGTTCATCGATCTTGTTGCCTTGACAAGCGACAATAAAAAATAATTAAGTCCACAGCTTTTCTTGATCCTACGCAATTAAATTTGTCTATCAACAGTTCCAAATTTCTAACTGGAGATTGGATGTTCTGATATTCAACATTTATGCTGCAAAATAAACCCCGCCAGAGCACCAGGGCCCTGTTGTTCAAAGCTAGATTACCGCTAACCTGGTTAAATATGGCTTTATTGCATGTTAACTTATTTATTTTATTTATTTATTAACTTTGCCGGCATAAAATTACAATAACAAAACAGAGTGGCCGGGACACCGCAACAGCATATTGCCAATTACTGTTATTATTATTATTATTTAACTGCCACTGAAGGTTTACATGCAATTTCATTTTGTCGCTTTGGGGACCTCTTTTCCTGCAGCGGAACTGAGGAAACTGCCCCCTGTCACGCTCTCGACGGACCTAACTTGTTCTTAAAGAATGTATGATCATTAGGGTTAGTCGGTACCCTAACACAAACCCTGACCCTTAAGGCTGCTTGCAATTTCAGCTCTATCGTAACGTGGCTAAGCGTTATAGACAAACGTATAAATAACGGCTATACAGATCGAGAGAATTAGTTCATCTTACCTGAACAAGCGTGGAATGCTCATGTGGAAATGAGGAAAACTGCTAAATTTTTTCAAGATATAGTCGGCGCAGTTTTTGATTTGTTGGAAAAATCCCGTGATTAAGAATACCTTAAGGCCCAAGTTAGTATATGAAATAATTCTTTTTCAAAAACGCAGTTATGAATAGGTCCTCTGCAACTGTGATCTAGAAACAGTTTGCATATTAACAATTTCTGGAGGGTAGGAAAAGGTGCTGTGCGTTGCTTCACTCCTTTGTTTACATATCCCACAGCTCCCCACTCACTTATTGTTCTCACCTATTTTGGCCTATATACTGCAATGAGTTGCCGCTATATACGTGTATAAAGCACATGTTTTGAAAATATCTGTCAAAATATTTGTGCTTTATATAGCAACGGCGCATTTATACGGAAGCACCTTGTCTTAGTGATCGAGTGTGTCGAGTTACACAATTTTACACAGCGACTTCATCCAAATAACAACGTAGCTATTCAGGCTAGAAGTTTCCCAATTTAGTAATGTTAATGAATATAGATCATTCACGTTAATTTCACGTCTGAAAACTACGAAAGAAAAGAACTATATACATAATATTTATGGAGTAAAACTTGAACTGTCCAGTAATTTGCTAGCGAGGTCACGTACATGCATGAGATCTGATTGGCCACGGAATGTTAAAATTATTCGTAGGATTGCAGACGATTCAATTTTATTGACTTGTAGGAAAAATAACGACAGGTGCTGTTTCGAGAACAGCATTTCGTCAAGACAGAATTTCGAGCAGAATTTGGGAATTATTAGAAGCTGAATTGAAAGTCGCCAGGAGAAGAAAAGATTAACAACATATATTGTCTGAACAACACTGTATAAAAAATAAAGAAAAGGTAAAAATACAATTATATGTATTCACGAACTAAAATTTATTTATTAGAAAGTCTTATTTGCGCTTTATACAGCATAATTACATATATGACTATATATAGACAGGCCAAAGTGATCATAAATTACGTGTATAGTCCAATTTTGTGTTAATGCATGCCCGCATTTCTTTCACAACTTGGAGTCATTACATTACATGATTATTTAGCTTACTCCTCATATGGGGCTTTTTGGTGACCGATTACTTCAAGTAATTCGTTTACCTATGATACATATATACTCGGCCCAGAATACTTTTTACGAAAATTGTGATATTAGTTTCCTAACTGTGCTTATCCTGACCCTCCATGCCAACTTGCCCTGTGAGAGGACGTCGGAGCGCCAGTAGAAAACCGACGACTTTCGGCAGAGTGCTGACAGATTCATTACATATGTGAGTCCAAAGCGAGAATCGAACCCACGATTTCGGAGGTGAAAGGCACTTCCTTTGCCGACTGTGCCACCATATTAATCAATAAAAAACATGTCCTATGTAGAGTGTCCTTTGGGGATAAAATGGGAACTGGAATTTGTCTGTTAATATTGAGCTGGGAAAATGGGTTATGACTTACTAAGACTTGGGAATAAAAAAGAAGAATTTTCAACTTTTGACAAAGAGCATGTTTGTCTAAAAATGTCCGTGATGTGTGCATTCTGCTATTTTCCGGTGGAGGTCATTGCTCTGCTATTGTGAATCCATTATTCACTTAATATGTGACAGAAAAGTATAGGTACTTATAGACTGTAAACATTTTACTTTATGAAGTTATTTCTAAGGATATCAACGAAATAAAAGCAGTATATAATTATACGGAGTGTTTTAAAAGTCAACACGCATTATAGGTGGAACACCTGCTCAGGGATATTCTTTTTGTTGAAACTGGGATTTTGTCAAAAATTAGATGGCATTTAGAAAAAGGCCCTGCGTATATTAGATAAAATAGTAGTGATATGATATCAGGTATTTAGAAGGTTTTTGTAAAAGGAATTTCGAACAATGGTCGAGACCTAACTGGAAGCATTTGCGGAAAATGATATATTAATATATAGCTACCAGAACCATTTTTTATTGTTCTCGGTCAGTTTTGGTTTCCGACTAAATACCAGGTTCCGAAGGATGAGCTGAAAATGTAAGACCTGGTATGGATCTTACATATGAATGTAAGACTCGGTACATTCAAGAACTGGCATAATTCTTTAATTTGGGACTTGAATTTGCAACAAAATTCGATCCTCACATCTACCTTTCGACTAGGAGACTTTGCTTGTCTCTCAGCCGTGAAAGAGGCAACAACCGTGTACGTCAGAGCCCGTCAAACTCTACCACTTGGAATATATCGTTCCAACCTCGTTCCCCGAACCTGCGATCCTTGAGAAGGAAACAAAGGCTTTGAGATGATCCGAATCAGACATACAGAAAACTGTATGTCGACCGAACTGCGCATGCGTTGGCAAAAGCAAAATAAATTGTTTGAAATATTTTATTGTTTCGTCTATAAAATGATTGTGTTTTCGGGGTTTTGGCGGAAATGTTGATGTTCTTCATAGTGGGATACAAAAGGTATGTTAGCGACTTAATAAGGAAAATATTGCGTGTGAAACAGGGTCAGTATAGAGCAGTGGCGAAGCTGAGGGAATTCGACTAGTCATGCTCTAAGACCCGCACAGGCTAGGGGGGTCCGGGGGCATGCACCCCCGGGAAAATTTTGATTTTCGAAGTCTGGAATGGCCATTTCCTGCGATTTCAGGGTGAAATTCATGCAAAGAAAGCTACAAAAAAGTGTGATATAAAGAGGAAAATTCTTAATACTTTTTGTTTTTGAAATTTGTATTTCCACAAAATTTAATTTTATTTCACTATATATTTAAACTTATCTGCAAATGACGCTCAATATAGCCAATATTGGCAGAAGAAAGAGGAGAATATTGTATGTGTACATTTTAATACCCTGCTGAGTGCTGTAATATGATCTTTCATTTGGAATTGCGTAAAGGTCAACTGTAATGTACAGTGTCTACAAGGACCTTGTAAATCTGAAGCAGAAACCTAATGTTGAAAGATACTTTGTTTAGATATTTGGTATATCTGTAAACCTCAAAATATATAAGCACTCGTGAATAAAGCAAATGAACTGGTAGTAAATATATTTATATCAATAGGAAAGGCCTTCACAAATCTTGTTTATATTCGCCATTATAATACAGTAGAATACACAATCGAGTCTGTTCACATGCATTTCGTGAACTAAAATATCTTGTTAGAAGCCAGAAGGCCTTCCTACTATTCACTCGATTGACGTTGGTCAATTTCCATAGATACATAACCAAGATCACTTGAATGAATCTCGATAGAATTGCTGAATAATTTACGGCATTTAACTTGGTCGTGCTTTCGAAGATGAGCACGACCAGAAGATAAAATTCGGCGAGATACGCATGCGCGAGGAGCAATTTAGCCAATAGAATGCGTTGGAATTGATATTTTAGTCGTGCTGGCCTGACGAGAGCACGACTAACGGGCGGGTTACCCATTAGTCGTGCTATTAACCTGCGGTCGGGTGAAACTACGCAATCATACCTTGAATTGGTTTAAAATCATGGCAAAATCACCGGATTTGAAGGGATTTCGCACTTAATAGATGACGCAAGTGTACGACGAATCATTTTTAAAATTTTGGGGGAATTTTTTTTAAGACTAAAAAATTATTTTCTTTGAAAAAATTTTACTCGTGCTCAGCAAGACTAGCACGACCTCTAGCTTCGCCACTGGTATAGAGCCCGCAGGAGCCGCGAAGAGCGTTGTTGTCGAAGAAAAATGTCACAATTAATTGTAATTTTGTCCATTCACCTCTGTTTGAAAAAGCTTTAAATGTGGAGACATTTGTGGTTCGGCTCCGGCATAATTTACCCGTTTAACGCTATTGTGTTTCTAATGATTGAAAGAGCGCGTGGAAAGAGCAATTTAAGAACAAAAACAATTACAATGTACTGTGTGTTAATAATTGCTACTGTAGTATTAAAATACCTGAAAAGTGTCTCAATTCTAAAATTAAAGGGTATTGGCAACAAAAATTGCTTCATCTATCTTATTGCTTCATCTGAAAGAGCATGAAAAAATAAGCCGATTGGCCGTTTAATGCTCTATTCTATCTCATCTAGTTCCGAAGTTATACGCAAAAATGTGAAAATATAAATTGCTGATTCAGCACAACGTGTGACGTCATTAGCTGGGTAAGTATGTTTATTAACTATAGTCAGTGATTAGGTTGCTATATCAGTCACATTGTACAATACAATATAAACTTTGTTTAACGAGGGTAACACCAATTACAAAACGTAGCCTATTCTCCCTAGTGGCCCTCAAAATAAATACAGCAATATGTTATTGTAAAGAAAATTATGTACTTGTAAATAAAAATAAAAAGTTTATAAAACACACTATTAATAAAATAATAAATTTATATATGAGTTAATATAATCTTTGAACTTTGAAATTGTCAACTGTGTATTTGGAAAAGAGGATATGGTGCAACTTCGAATTCATTACTTTAAATGTACTTTAAATGTGACTTTAAATGTACTATTCTTCTCTTCACCCAATGTATTCCAATGTTTTAATGTTGAATAGAAAAATGTTCTTTGCAGTTGATTGGTTTTAGGCTTCGGAAGACGATACTCAATTTTTGTTCTCAAACTGTATTGACTTTGGAATCGGAAAGTTGCTAATTTCGTTGTTAGATATTCTGGAGCTTGACCATTGATAATTTTTCGCAAGAGACAAAGTTTTTTTAATAACAAACACCTGGTCGATTGGGAGCCAAGTGTATAGTAAACAATTTGAACTTATAGAACAAGAAATAAATTACCGCTCAAACTTACCCTGAGTTAAACTTGTTTTGAAACTTATCCATTCACTTGGCATTCCTTCAGTTTCTTCGCTGAGCCCGACGACTGAAACTCTGTAGCTCGTATTCGACAAAAGATGGTTTATAGAAACGGACGAACTGCTATTTGATACTTTGATAGTAAAGAAATATGTCTCGTTTATAACAGTGACTATATAGCCAGTTACTCTATCGTATTTTTCTTCTTGTCGTTCAATTACACTCCATTGGACAATGGCAAAATTTGCCGAAATACTGGTCATCTTCACGTTCTTTGGAGCGGGAATTACATCTATAGGTAATAATTCAATATTATGTACTGTATATGTAGAAATGGAATTTGAGGAATAAAACCAACAAGATTTACAATCTATATGTCGTAGCTTTGTGATAGTTTGTTTGGTGGACGAAAGTTTGGAAGGTGTTTAACTCTAATATAGTTAGATAAAACCAACAAGATTTACAATCTATATGTCGTAGCTTTGTGATAGGTTGTTTGGTGGACGAAAGTTTGGAAGGTGTTTAACTCTAACATAGTTAGAACAACTGAAATGTAGGTCGCTGTAGTATCTGGAAATCTGCTGTACTGTGGCTTTGCCCAAAGCTGGAGTCATCTGAAGATCCTACTTATCTGTGATGAAGCTGTTGGCTGTGAAAAGTTCGAGTAATCCAAATTCAATTATCGTTATTATAGGCATTGTTGCATTGGCTCAGCTGCAAATAAGGATGATTAGCACAACCCTATACTCATTCGTTGACTTACTGACAGAAACACACATGCATGTACATCAACTTCAGGATATATCACATGATAGATGCCTTTGATAATTGTCAGAAAAATTCTCATTACGAGGTCACGTTTTGGCAAGGGTAGTGCTAAGTGGCTATTAAAGAATAAACCTAACAAAAAATGCTAGCCTTAAACGTTAAGGTGCTATAATGTCTTATTTAAGACGAGATTTCTCCTCTTCTGGTTTTCGCAGGAGCCTTCAAAATAAGATATTTCGCATCTCGAATAGTCAAGTTACAAAACCGTGTTCGCATTTTCGGCATGTTTTGTATTTATTTAGATACAAACCAGAGTAGATAAATCCTAATTCAATTTCGGGCAGCACTAGTTAGAAAGTTGCGCATGAATGGAAAAATATTGCATTAATTCAAGAATCCAAACACATTTTTGCTCCTTTAACAGCGTCCTACAAAATATTAAACAAATTGAACAAATTGATATTGAACAAAACGCAAGCTCTGCATTTCTGTATATGTAAAGAGAATTGGTGAAAATTTTGTGCGGAGAAAAAGATGATAAACGACTTGGCCTGGTTTTAGCAGTGTCTGCCATCTGCTCCTCCTACTTCGCTAACACTGCGATCGTATTTCGCGTTAAGCCAATCAGTTTCAATTGTTTTCAGACAAACGCACACAAACCCGATCAGATCAGGTCAGGAATCCGCAGAACTCTTAGCTTGGAAATTCCAGCCGAAAATAAAGGAAAGGGAGTCAGGGAAACATTGAAAGAAATGGTAACGAAACAGTTTCGAACTACAGGTGCATTCATACCGCTTTATAAATTTGACTACGCCGTATTTGCGTGTAAAATTCACATCACGGTCGGATTGCTAAGTGTTGACAATGGTAATTACAACTTTCGCGGCAAAAGTCTATAAGTAGCTCTATATCGCTGTTGCGTTTCAAAATTTCCAAAAAAACAAATTGCGGAATTGGAAAACGATCTCCATTTTCTTGGTATATCTCCATAAATATCTTATAAATTCGGGATTTTATCATATAATGAAACCTTAGAACAACAGAGTGAACAATAAATCTCTGCTATGTTACTGCATTTGAGCTCATAAGAATTCACTGAGTATAGCTGCAGTATTACTATAATGATGTACAGGAAAAATTGGCGCAATACAACACTACCCAATGTTGTGTATTCCAGAATTCTCCCATCGTCATACTGTGTAAATCCACTTATACAGTTATCATATATTCCGATTTACGAATCAAATGTGGTAACACAACATTATTTGCGTCATTTGCCAAAGTTATATTCAATTTTCTGTATTTGCCAATCAATACCACTTTATATCCCAGTAATGCACTATGAATTGTCGTGTTTTCAGAAATACTTTCCCATCCAATCCAAGATTTTCGTGACGTTACCTTGTTAAGGTAGATATGCTTTGGCTTTGGGAGTTTGTCTTTGGGAGTTATAGTGTGTTGTTAAATGCATGATATTGTGGAAATGTAAATATAGAGCGTTTGTACTCATTCCCCAGTGACCAACTCAACAAAAGCCATAGTGGCCATGTTGGCGTTCCAGATGAAAGAGAGACACTTTTTCTACTTTAAAGACTTTTTTCTACTTAAGTCTCGATATAATTGTTTTTGCAAACTTGAAAAAAACCCCAACATTTCGCGCACTCCCTGCAAACGCGCGAAATTCCTTGCTGCAGGAGTCTGACAATAGCCATGCATAATGCCCTTATAATTCCGCCATTTTGTGGAGACAAAATTTTACTTAGAAAAGGTAGGAGCACGCATTCTATGTCTATTATTTCTATGGATTGCACGTACAGAGCAAACGTTGGCTCAAAACTTGAGGATGAGGTTGTAAGTGCATGGTTATACGGTGCATTACAATTAAATATGGAACTTTTAAATGCAAGAAATTCACCATTTTGCTAAAAGACCGCATAGAAATTACGGACTATGTCTTTTTGAGGCTTTAGGAGCACAATTGCTTCCAACGGTACTAATCTATTTTCTTTTACCTGGTAAATAAAACGAGGGAGCTCCTATTGCTAGATCACCCATCTTGTTTAATGCTTGAATCTTTACTGTGTATCTTCTGCCCATTGTTAGGTTATTGAATGTAACACTTGATCTGTTGTATATTCTCATTGTTTCATTGTATTCTTTTCCACACTTCAAGGAAACATTATAGACAAAACCAGAAAGGAAATTGGTATTCATATCTGGATGCCCAAGCCAGTGAACCGTTGCTGTGGTTAATTTCACATTTATGACTAAAATGTAGAAAGAAAATAACAATAGTAATTTAGTGTGATATATTTCATTCTCCATGCGTGTTTGAGACGTCATTTTGGGCCAGAAATCATTGTTTGTCGATAACTAATTTACGATTATTGTGCCAGGTAATAAATCTTAACATTAAATTATATAGTAAAACATATAATATAATACTTTTATTGTATTAGAGTTTACTAATTATAATTGCATATCTAATTTTAAGAATCATTTATCACTGCACATTTTTGTGCAAAGTTTAGCTGAGCAGAAGCAACGCCCTAAAAATTTCTGAAGACTGCCTTCTAATAATGTGTAACCACAAAAAAAAATATATTATAAAGCCAACATACCCTGATATTAAAAAGCCAACATACCCTTTTCTCGAAGGGAAATTTGGGGACCTAAGGCAAAATTTGACTTGGAGCCCTTCATGAATCTTGAGGCTCAAGAAATGGCAAAATCCTGCATTCTGGAAGTCTGGTAACAGCTATATCTACGTATAATTTCACTGTAATTCTTTATTTTGGGCCCTTCTTTAACTGGGGCGCCAGAGAAAATCAGCCCCCTTCATGCACGCCTCTGTGTGGACGCCCTTGACATCACCTGCAGTTATGATTATCTCTTACATGATATCGTTTCATATTTACATGCTTGCAGGAAAGAAATATTTTAGGCGTGACAGAGCTCCACAGGAGTTCCAGGGGCATGCTTAAACAGAAGATTGTACATTCTAGGTTCTCTAAAAGGGAATTTACTGCAATGTACGGGAACATTCAATTTAATTCTGAATATTATGCACTAATTACAAAATGTTAAGTATCATTCACTGCAACTTCAAAGGTCATATATATAGAGATCTTTCAAATGATAGGTTTTATTTGTTCGTCTGATGAACAAGATGATAAGAAGTTGCTCTATGACCATAGAGCGTTAACTCGCTATACAAATGCATGCACTTATATATTACTCTATACGGTACTACAATCAATTAATGGGCAATTGAAGTGTTGTCACCTGACTCGTGCAGCAAAATCTGTAACTCTTCTTATATAAAAACATATATAGCAGATACGATTAGCATACCGCTCTTTGTTGTTGATTTAAGCTTGCAATTGCTACTGTTGGTTAGCGGTGGGATGTTACTAAGGTTGCATGACTACCCTATGACCAACATACATGCAGTGTACTTTTAAAACTTGTGTTTGACGAGTTCTGATCTGTGACAGTCTAATTTTTCTTTCAATAATAAATCCTTTTACTTTCTATTGTATTTTGGTTAATAAGGCAGGAATGTTAGGAATGCAAGGTAGGGAAAACCTTTTCAGAATCATTGATCACATGCAGTCATTCACCTTTGCATGTTTACTTCTCACTTAACAGGTAAAATCCTCCGGTAAGGGTAGTTGGTTGCCTGAAATCGCAAGAAATTTCCCAGTGATACCTATATAAGACTTGGTCATAATTAAGGAGGAGTTGCAAACAGGTGATTTGATTAAGTAAAACCTTAAAAGCGTCATTTTACAGGCTTACCTTACGTGTGAATAATAAACTATTTTTAAAATTAAGTTCATAGTAAAACGATATCAATGTTAAATGTTTTTAAGCCACTATTTCTGGAAGTACTTGGTTTTTGGGAAGAGAACAATTCCAATCTCATAAGTATATATGTGCTTTCTCATACTTTCCATCTGAAATAAAATTAAAATTACCCCAGTGCCTTGATTCAAGATGCTTCCCGGTCTTGGAAGTGAAGGATTTATATTGTAATAAAGTCTTGTGTTGTCCTCCTGCCCCAAGTATAATGGGCTGTTTGCACAAATAGTACCCACAGGGAGCGAGAGGAAATGAAGCATGCCTGTATCCTATGACTGTATCCCCTGACATGTGGTTTGAAATTACTTTCATGTTTAACAATCTGGGTTTAATTTCAAGTACCTTTCATTTGGCTTAATTCTAGAATTGCCACTCACGAGTTTCATAGCTGAATTATTTATATGCAAACATTTCCTCCCTCGGGCATAGGCACATAACTCTTCCAACTCGTTCTTCTTTATGGCCGCATTGCTTTCTACTCCACACGTCAAGATTGCATTAAAATATCATGCTTGCCGTTCAGATCGCGAAGTTTCACACCAGTGTAGTGATATCTATGCTTCATAAAATTGGCCCTGTGCATCGCTATCCAATTATTTCTGTCTTTGTATGACAAAGATCAAATGTCTGTTATATTTCAAAGTTGCACTAGTTTCTACAAAGGTCAACATAATGGTACTTACTTGCAACGTACAATGTGTAGACATTCTCTGAATACATTTCATCCATCTCATTCTTGACAACACACTGAATATGTAGCGGAAATTTCCTATCAGTAATAACAATTTTTGAATTGACAAGATATGAATTTGTTCCATTTTGGACGTCTGCTAGTTTGGTATCAACCACAGCATTTATCGCCTTTTCAGTACTTGTGTCATCGATCAAAGAACCATTTAACAACCACGCCACATTAGGCTCAGGAATCCCTGTGCCTGTGCAGGTCATTTCCAGTTTCCTGTCATCGTATTTAAGAGTCGGAAATAAACGTGAAACATGTGGAGCTACAGGATCTGGAAATATGGTATTAGCGTTAATGTTAGGGAGAAGTTCAGTTATACCCAATTAGATCAATTAATCTGTGTCCTTCTTTAGTATTTTTGTACAAGTGAACATAACAAATCTTACAAGGTGATTGGTCAAATTTGACGTATTAATCTGTTATATTCACCTACAGGTGAATATAATGCGATCGAAATTTTCAAATTGGCGGCTAGCCGTTTTGTTGAAGTTAGTAGTGATAAAGAAATTAAAATGAATTCAGACCAGAAAAACACAAAAGAACTTGTGCAAAAATATTAAAACAATTATTCGCCTCAGGCTCGGTGATTATCGGGGAATAATCACCTCGACTTCGTCTCGGCGAATATTCCCCGATAATCACATCTCCTTCGGCGAATAATTGTTAGATAATTAGACTTTGTCAACCATGTTCTCAACAGTGTTCAGGGGCGAACTCGAGTATTCGAGAAAATGGGCGAATACTTTATTTTGACGTTTCCCCTTCGAAATAGTTGGACCTGTATCCTTTAGATCATGACTAAAGGTAACATACTCCTAATATTGACGTAAAGATCTGCAAGAAATCTTTAGTTTTCGAGGTTTTATTGATTTGTTCCTATGTCTTGTTCCGCCATATTTTTACATCATGCTAAGGGCGTAATAAGGCGTAAGCCGGCATGAGGTGATATATCATAGCATCGCACGGTGCATTGCGTAATCATGGATTTGAGGAAATACCGTAAAAATCAAAGCATTAGGGTTTTTCGATCGGACGAGTTGAATTTGTGGTATAATATTATACATTATACAACACCCTATTAAATTTTTATAACGAGGCCAAAACAGTGAAATTCAAATCCATAATTCGCGCATAATTCAAACATTTTGCGGGCTTGTTTGAACATTGTGCATGTACTTCAGGTATGTATTTGTTTTGATTTTTATTTCATTTAGTTTAATTATAGAATATTGCCATTGATATTTGGGTGTGGTATAAAACAAAGAATCAATGATTTCGCTCGTGCGATGATGTAAGAATAACTTCATTCTGCGAATTTTGTGATTGAAATATTCCATCTTTCACCTCATTAAAATATTTGTGGCATCATGGCATGGACGAAAACATTCCTTTTTTCTATACCGAGACTTAAGATTAGGAGAACTTACTTCCAACTTGAAAACGAATCTGAGCGGCGTTGCATGGAGCAAAGGATGCTCGGATAATACACATGAATTTATCATTGTTGACGACTCCTGTCACGGTCGCGCTGCAGGATAGATTTCTAAAACGAAGGTATGGGTCTTCTATACATTTGCGAAGAAGTTGATTGTTCTTATAGAATTCGACGGCTTTCATATATGATTGATCTTCTGGAAGGTTTACAAAATCAACCGAACGCCCAGCGCATGTTAAGGTGATATTGGTGCCGTTGGTCACGAATGGGTAGGGTGTGGCGTTGTACGATATAATGGTTTGAACAGCCTCTGTGAATGAAAATGATAAATTACGTAAACGTTTATCGAAGTACATTTATTAAAGCATAGCGTGAAAATGTTTTGACATGAAAAATATTTCGATCGGGAGGTTTTAACATGCGTGCAGTACTAGACAAACTGTGCACATTTTTATCTACTTGTGCATTTGGACGCTCCAGGCAATGCCAAAAATCCAGTTATCGAGACAATGATAGATATATGCAAGGAAAGATATATTACAAATTGCAACTTCTCAACTCATACCTGTATTTTGAGACTCTGAATTAGCTTATTATACGCCAGCTCAAAAATGAGGGGCTATACCTTGAAATGTTCTAAAAATATTGCTTGTTTGAATTGTTTTCGAATGACTTACTATATTCCTCGTCTTGAACTTCTTGAACACAAAGATAGCCAAGGTCTTCATACAGGGTCATAGCAAGTGGCAACAGATTAGTAATAACAAGAACAATAACGGATCCTAAAAGAAAGAATGCAATTATTAGGGAACGATTATTAATTACAGGGGGGCTTGTGCAATTGAAAAAGGATAACACAATTATACTTGAGCCCCCCCCTCCCCCCCCCTACATGTAAATAACAAAAGGCACATTCGTAATTTAAAGTTCATTTAAAGTGAAGCTACATTTAATCATACTACACTATGACAGTTGCCAACTTTCTGACAAAAACATTCGTGAGATTTTCCTGGGGGGAGGGGGCTACGAGGCACCAACCATAGTTGACGCCGAGCGAGGGAGTTTTGAAAATATGTAGTGTCTAGATCGTTGAAAATGGCATTTTCAAAGTCTTCTTCACCGTATACAAACAAATTTTGGTAGCTTTTATTTAGATAATTATACAGAACCATACTGTTGAATACCCACGAGTACGAGATTGCATGAAGTGATGTTTTGACTATTTATTTTTGGTTTAATTATAAATGGCGTGAATTTTTCAGAAAAAAACGTTTTATGTAATTTGACGCAAATGAAATCACTCTTAATTGTTAAAATGTGCAACAAAGCCAACATATTTAAGAACCAGTTGAATTATTTTCGAAATCCGTGAGATATTAAAAAGCTGTGAGCTCACCGTAAGGTTTTAGTAAAATCTGTTCATGGTGGATCCATGAGAGTTGGCAACTATGCTCTATATACATGTGTTGTAATATATATATTCTTTACATTTTATTGAGCCAACGGCTGTGGCAATGTACATGTTTATGTTGAAATCAGTTTAATAAATGGTGTTGTGTTGGAGTTTACTAGGTTTTATGGTACAACATAGGGCCAGGCATTTATATTGCCCGAAAAATGTTGCCCCTCCCCTTTTTTTCATGAACAAAAATATCTGACCCCCTCCTTTTCAGCACCTGTAACTAATGACCGGTCCCTTACATACTAGTGCGAATTGGTAAGCATTTCTGCATATGCGGTAGATAAACAAAATTGCAGCCCAGCGGTTATTTTAAACTTCTTCTGTGCAGTAAATGAAGTTTATATTTGTAAACGATAGTTTAACCTGCGGTTGTAAACAAAGTATATAGTGTAATGTTTAAATGGATTTCATTCGCTTATTTCTAACTATACAAGCGCTACTTCATCTTGCAAATTAAATTAAAGATGTTTTTAAATAGATAGACCGGTTCAGCGCGAAGTCAGCACAAAGGCCCTGGGGTCGAGGTTGATAAAAATTATAATATAATTGGAACATTGATTGTAAAACGTTTCAAAACTACATCTAATATGCTATTCTAAGAAACATAAAAGAACTGAGTGATTGTCGCTTTAATAATGATCACTATAATTAACTCTACTTTCGTGATCTATTCATTTCATTCGCAGTAGATAGTACATAAGTATTTAAAAATCTGTTTGTATTCATGTTGGGTACCATCAATACCATTCTTCTTGGTGCTGGACCATTCTTCTATAGCCTCCGTAGCAGGCGGTAGAAGCTAGAAATACCGCCTGCCCAAAAACTACACATTCTGAGTTCCGCCCACCGAACGCATGGTCCCGCCCATCTTACAGGTAATTAATGTATTTATTTGTCAAACTCACGTATTGCACCAGTGCAAATATACGGTTTGACGTTTCATATCTTCGGTTCATTCAATGCTAGGAAGACAAAAATACCACGTTCGATTCAGTGTAACAATGTGTCCTCATTCATTGCAATAGTTTTAGGCTTGTAGTCGATGCGTTATAGCGATTTATGAGCTTTGAAAGTCAAGCGAGTTCGTATATTATCAAATTACGCAATTGTCTGAACAAAAATATAGCCGAGACTAGCCATACCGATCGCCGAACATAACTTCGGCCGCTTCGGACGTAACTTCTTTGTAATAGTCTTGTTCCAATCGCTATCAAAAGCACTACTTAGAGTGTCATTTACGAGCCTGTATCTTCAAATCTGCACTTTTATCACGGTAACACATCTCTATCAAGCAACACATGTTGGATTGATATTCGTTATTCATTTTTCAAGACGATGGGATTACCGATTCCAGATAAAGATTAAAGAATTCAAGGCTTAACTCTCAATTAATACATTCGTTAGTTTTTCGTTAGTGTATGCCATCACTCGATATATCGGTATCAATTACGAAAATAACAATAGTTTAAAATACGGCAACAGTAACTTCGAAAATTAGCCCTAATTATTCTAATTCTTTAATACTCATGTCAATCAAAAATTCAAAATCAACATTCTGACCAATCAGAATGCGCCGTTACCAGCTGCTGGAGAACTCAGAATGTGTAGTTTTTGGGCAGGCGGTATTTCTAGCTTCTCATTCTCTCGTGCCCGCGAATTCCGCCTGCTACGCAGGCTAATTCTTCTATGATGCAGTGTTCCAGGAATTTCGCCCCCCCCCCCCAACACAATTTACAATTACATAATAATTGAAAATAATTTAATTGGTATGGTATTTTTGTCTATACCACCACGTCAGCTAAGGCTAAGCTATAAATTTAATATCGTGTTTATAGAAGAAATATGTTTAAGCCCCGTTTACACTACGCTCAATTTTTGCTACGGCACGGATAAAATTGGTACCCGTACCACTTTTTTGGTTCTTGGACTACCTATTTAGGTAGTCCAAGAACCAAAAAAGTGGTACGGTACCAAAAATTGAGCGTAGTGTAAACGGGGCTCAAAATATAGGTATTCCAAGACCCAAAAAAGTGGTACGGGTACCAATTTTATCCGTGCCGTACCAAAAATTGAGCGTAGTGTAAACGTGGCTTTAGTTTCAATGTTATTAAAACAGACACCGCCACCGTGGTTGTCCCTATCCATGCGAACTATATCATATCCGTCAATATTAACAAATTCATTTGGAATATCAGGGTGAAGTCTTGTTTCATTGAGTGCCAGAATATCAACAGTCTGATTTTCTAACAATAAGCGAATTTCATCAATGTGTTTCGACAAACTGACAATATTCAGTAATGCCATCTTGAAACCCCTAAGATATGGTAACCTATTCGAATACAAAATTTCCGAGTTAGTCTGACGGATGTCGCGTCAATTTAAAAAATCCATATAGTTTCTTTTCATTATCGTGCTACCTCTGCGGTTCAAGTGCAAACCTCCACGATTTAAACAATATACAGTAAATCTATGTTAGTATGATTAATAAAGTCAACATTACTACCATTTTCGAGCTTCCGTGAAGCGTGCATTTATAACTACGTTTCAAAACGTTTCTTCAGCATGAGTTTGTCAATCATAACTTTTTGTTTTGCAATAATAACTTTTGTGGGCGTGGTGTCAAGCACATTGTTTTCCACGCGAAAATTTTTTCTTATTTTTCACACGGACTAACTTTATACTGACAAAATTGCTATAGAAAGCGAAATAACAGATTTATAGCACCTTCCGGATATGTTTACGTAACAAACCTCTGTAATACAAGTGCCCTTTTGAGTTTTGATGCCGAAATTCAAAGTTTTGCGTGCAAAACAATATGTTTTATACCAAGCCCACAGAAGTTATTATGTCAAAACAAAATGTTTTAGGAGCGAAATAAAAAGTTTTGAATGACAAACTCATGCTGAAGAAACGTTTTAAAACCTAGTTATAAATGCACGCTTCACGGAAGCTCGAAAATGGTAGTATTATCTGAGCAAAATGAATTAAGTAGATTGTTTGTTTGTTTGTTTGATTAACTTTTGTTTGAATTAGATGATCATCTTTTCTGATGGTAAGAGCCGAGATGGCTACTTTGATTGATGGTAAGAGCCATGCAGATGGCGGCTTTGTCATGCTCAGCAGAACGTTAAACTAAGCATTAACACGTTTTTCAAGCAACGCGAAGCTTATTGCGACCCAAAAGGTGATACTTAAAGTCGAAATTACAGCAAACATTGCATCGCTTTAGTCAAACTTAGCAGTTTGTAATGTTAATTGAAAATCGTCAAACATTTATTACAGTAATGAAATTGCTTAGCGTTCATTTTTAGCTGAAATTCAGACCGCGTCGTTGAGCCGGCCGCGTTGTAGATCTTAAACTCTCTATTAGCGCGCTAGAGAGGTTGGGAGATAAAACTCAAGCACTATATGATAATGTTGGCCACGGCTTCCGCTTTATTTGGCCAACTCTTACGATTTTCCATTTTTCCGGCGTGCCTAATAACCCGATTGAGCGCGCCGTAACATGAAGAAATTCTTATAAATGCGATGTAGCTAAGCAGAGATCTTAAACTTTTACTACAGTGCAAAAGCAAATGAAATGTAACAAATATTGCCTTCCTGAGTAAGAAGTGGGGACACTTTAAAAGAATATAAAAGGATAAACACATGAGCACTTACGCATCCTCCAATTGCAGCCTTCCATTTCGACTTAACTTCAGGTAACCAAAATATATTAACTTCCGTTGAGAAACTAAATAAACAGTAATGGGAATTAAACAATGAGCAGTAAGTACTTTTTTTTAATATTGACTTGATTTTGCGTTGCAATGCTAATATGACTATGGGAAACAGGTTGAGACACCCGGCCATCGATGAAAGACTACGAGCTCAACTATTGAGGGGCTTCGGCGGCGTAGCGGTTAGCGCACTTGACTCCCACCTCAAAATGTCGCAGGTCTAAATCCCAGTGGGAACTTTCTCAATGCGACTCGAACCCAGTTCTCATGCGGAAAGAACAAAAGCCAACGCACTACCGAAAGTCGTGGCTTTTCTCCGGGTACCCCGGTTTCCTCCCATGCAGAGGAAAAGCTGACAGGGTGGATTAAGTAAAAGGGCCCACAGTAATTGGCATATGCTGTTGTGGTGATCCTGCGCTAGATGGCCATGCCAACCGAGCATAACTATGATCGGAACATAACTATGATCAGAACCCAGGAAATTCATGGTCCTTATCACAATATCCACATGGCTATATAGTGCACACACATCATTAACAATCTGGCTAACAGCCCGGCTATACAGGGTGTCTCAAAAAACCGCTACCCTTGGAAATTCACCATTGTTCTAATTTGAATGCCTGAATTTAAGACAATAAATACTCTTTGTTCTGTGCTCAGTTGAGCCATTTGCTTGACATTCACTAATATGTAATTGAACGATTTCGTGTTGTTATACTTTTGTTTGAACCTACTTTCAATTCCCAGGATAAACAATTTCGCTTTTCAAGGATATTTTAATTCCGAAGATCTTTAATATATGCATCCTGTGAAAATGTTTACGCATTCATGACTTCAACAAGGTTCAGGCATTCAAATTAGAACAATGGTGAATTTCTAAGGGTAACGGTTTTTTTGAGACACCCTGTATAGCAGTTAATTACCTTTCATACCGTCTAACTGAATTAGTGCTATGGTTTTATTATCATATATGCATGGCGATCTCAGCACTAAACGCAAAAGGAATCAAATGTACGCAAATAGCAATTACCAAAATGACAAAATGCAAAACATATGGGATTAAAGATGAATTGAAATATAGGCCTATGGGATGGGGATACATTTTCGCAAAAATTTACAGTTTTTCTGTTTGTGAGTTTTCGGTACACATGACATACAGTAGGCATATAAATAAGGCGTATTATTACTGAGTTTGCTTTCAAAATATTCACTTAGTCTGCGACTTTTTGTTTGGAAAGTTCAAAATTCTTTGCAACTCATTCATGAATGCTTTAAAAGCGGTATTATTTTGGTTGCTATACCCAACTTCGCGACTTTGGATTCCGAATTAAATTGCACCGTATTAGAAAGCTTCTATTTCCCTTCGATTTTCACGCGATGCACACTCTTTTCTTGTATAACCTCCATGAGCAAGGCTGTACTAGCACTCTATGCGTGCTTATAGCTCATCTTGACGGATAATACAATTAACGGTCCGTTTCCCGCATTTCTACTTAACAATGAGTTTGACTAATGGTCGCGGGTCGCGTGTCGCGGGTAAAAAGTCGCGGGTCGCGGGTAAAATGTCGCGGGTCGCGAGTAAAAAGTCGCGGGTCGTAAAAAGCTCTAAACCGTGTATTTTATTGAGTCGCGGGTTGAATAAAGTGTGTAAAAATCACATTAACATATTTTTTATCAATACTTGTTCGAAGATGTTATGGTAGCCTGTGTACAGCCGTAAATTCTCCCGTAATTAACTTACGGGAGAATTTACGGCTGTACACAGGCTAATGTTATGGCTGCAATTGCGAGTTTCTAGATAAATATATATATATATATATATATATATATATATATATATATATATATATATATATATATATATGACGAAAAATGCTAAAATTGCAGCTAGGATTCATATTTATATATTAAAAGATTAAAAGTTTCTTGTCACTAGCTATGTAAAAAACGTAATCACGTTTAAAAAAGTTTTTACAAGACGTTTCGATCAGAAACCTCCGATCTTCGTCAGTTGATATTAAAAACTAAGAAGCCAATAAACAGGCCTCTATTTATACGGTTCGTTAGCTATTAATTTGGATGCATCAGTGACCCATAAACGTCTGGAATGTCAATATGGTTATTGCCAGAACGTTTGTCCACTTGGGAATACCAAGCCTCAAGGAACAATCGTTTGCGATCATTTTTCTCTCTACTAACTATTTCGGCGTTTTCAAAGTCCATATTATATGGTCATATTGCTCAACGTGTTGGGCTATCTTGGAATTCTTATCATTATATTCAACAGCTCTTTTATGTTCTTTTCTTCTTGTTTTCAATGCTCGGTTGGTTTGACCATAATAAGTAAAATCACAAGCAGAACATTCAATTTTATAAACGATGTCCCTTGTACGGTTGGTGTCTAGCTTTATCTTTTGGCTTTGAAAATTCTTGCTGTAATGTGCGAGTTGGTTGGGATGAAACACGAATTTTTCACGTTGTAATGTTCTTGTAATT
>CACRXK020008073.1:0-14573 GCA_902702795.2 Paramuricea clavata
GCTAAATCATCATGCTTAAGGGACTGAATTGAGAAGATCTCGTAGTTCAAGATTACTTGAACAACATTTTGTTTGTAACTATATTGTATCACTAGGAAAATAAATGCATTTTTGCTGAATGATCAGTGATATATTAAGCGAGCTAATAACCAGGTTAGGCCACGTGATCGGCTGTTTTCCACTTCAAGTGTATCGTATCGTGTACTGTAGCATTTTCAAGTCATTAGTTCGACCCTCTCGGGGCCCACAGTATACTTGCTTTTAACTGTTGTGGTGGTGTCCCCGTCACTTGTATAATATTGTATTTGTATTGTATGCATGTCATTCGTGTAATTTTACATACAATAAATACGCGATATGTTGAAAGTACGATATTTTGAAAGTATAAAGGATTCGTTTCAGTACAATACGGCGTGGAAAACGATTCTGCGTGGAAAACGATTCTGCGTGGATATTACCACGTGTGTTCTTAGTTTGCTTTGTCTCATACCAGACTCCTAAAGGAATGCTGGCCGATTCATTCAAACCTTCATGAATAGAGGTTTTTAAACGAACTGTCAGGAAGACAATTATTCGTTAGTTTCATATAATTATCATCTAAAGTACCTGCAGGAAAGTATTGTATTGATGACGCAACGTAAAATGCACTGAAGCCCCATTTAAGTTCAAAATGTGGGTTCATAAATACATACGGGGAAGATTTTTGTTTTATTTGCTGTTGTTGAACATTGCAGATTGCCGCCCTTAATACACCCTTTCAACAATTACGTCGCAAATAATTCTGCAGGTATACGAGGCTTCTGCATATTCTATCCAAATCTAAAAGCTAGCATCTCACCTTTGGAAACTCTCAATATTCATACTGTAATTGTTTTTAAATCAACAGTGACAAAGTTTCAACACTTTGTTACAACTACACATTGACTTTGTGCTTGCATACAAACCTCGCCCTGACGAATAGGTGTTCTTAACAAATAGGCAGGGCTCCTCCTAAAGGTATTTTTTTTCATAAACCTGCTAAATACTTAAGAATTGAGAAATGCCTCCATTTTATAACAGTAACACTTGTTGTCCATGCAAAAACCAGTACATCCATAAAATAAACTTAACGTCTCCTAAAAAATTGTTTCTTCATCGTGAAAACAGGTGCTTGACAAAAGACATTTGAAGCACACATTTGATTGATTGAGTTCCTTTCAGCCAAGGCCTTGAAGCACACATTTGATTGACTGAATACCTTTCAGCCAAGGCCTGTACAACAGTTTATGAATATACAGTACTGAACAGTGTGTGCTACATAGAGTAACAGGGGGGTGCGGGGGGTGCCGCACCCCCCCAATGCCGTGTCCGTCGGCACAATAAATCAGTTGTCGGCAAAATGAATTGGATCAAGCCAATAGGCAATACCTGATTGGAATGAGATTGTTTGTAGAAAATTTGTAGAAAATGCGAGATCGAAAAGATGGATATGTCGACTGAAAGCTCGGTCCTTTTCCAAACATTCAGCCAAATTGGCCAAGAACTTATTACTCTAATACGCTATTTAATAGTATTAAACTTTCTTGCAATTTTGTGAAATATGATACCATAGGAAACTCGAAGCACATGTGCGTGTTGACTGTTGATGCGTCTGCGCTTCATTTTATATTTTTGTAAAACCAGTAAAGGTCTTAGAAATTACACCTAACGGTCTTATATACAATGAGAAATACGAAGATGATTTAAAAGAATGGACAGTAGCAAGCAAAAACGCAAACGGAAGAGAGAGAAACTGACGTGTTTAGTTTGTAATCGGTCGTTTGATGACGATTGGATGTGCTTTTTTGACATTTATACCAGGTATTTTAAGGAACTATTTCGCCTATTTAAAAAATAAATTATCTTACTACTCGGATTTCATCGTTATACATCACTTAAAAATGAATACGGTTCGTTTTGACCACGCCCTAACAACGTGCTAGCCACGCCCTTTTGTCGGCAAAAAGTTGTCTTGCACCCCCCGAAAAGGATAGTCTTCGCTCCGCCCCTGAACATCAGGGTTCGAATTAGAGAGGAAACTTTTATTCAACTTGCTAATTTTCTTAGTGAAAAGTTATTAAAGAAATTTCAATTTTGCAAAAACAGGACACACTGACAAAATGGCAGCCATTTTATTGTGGATATCTTGGGCAAAAATGATGTGTGAATTAACAATTACCCCAATTAAACTTACAGGGTGCGATAATTCGCGTACCAACGTACCGGAGGTACGCCAAATTTATGGTCTGGTACTTCTTTGTTTTTAGGCAAGTACCACGTAGGTACGCGGAAATTTGCTATTCGCATACTTATATTTTCCTTCTAGCAATATTTAAACTAGTAAACCTGCCAAAGTATTCAAAACCGTGAAGAAGTTTAGCTGTATAACATGTAAATTCCACGCATCCGATATATTTTGCGATGAAAAAAGCCAAAAGGAATTCCCTCGGGTGAGCGATTTTAAAATCGTTATCGTCAAACGCCGATAATTTTATCGTTTTCGTTGTAGTTTGGACACAAACATAATTTTTTTTACCAATTATCGCGTGTTTACAAGTTATCGTATCGTTATCGTTGTGTGGTGTGACCTGGGCTTAATTGTCAATGCTATACCAAGGTCTAAAAATAAAATACCCGTGGTTCTGGTTTCCCGACTGACCCTATCTTTTTCTGCCCACCCTATTATTTTTTTCAACACGATTGACCGTGTGACCCTATTTTCTCCGGGTGGTTGCGGGCTGCTCGTACATAGCACTGTTCGGGATACCGATATACCGAAAATATCAGTATTAAATCAATATCGATATATCGATACCGCCGGATATTCAACTATACCGATATACCGAAATTTTTCGGTATACTGTGTTAAATTTACCAACTATATGGCAAAACCATAACCTTTATTTTACTACTGAACGGCAATTCGAAGAACTTTCTACTGCAATGATTTAGAATTTCCACTTCAGTCAGATTTTACACTGAGTACGTGTCGTCGAAACATGTTCGAAACAGCTTCGAAATTATCGTTTTCCATCTAAAATTACTCAAAATTTCCTTCAAATTTCCATTATAGACTAAATTTTGATCTAGACAAAAATTTCATCACAGCTTGAAAGAGCATCACAAAATAAATAATAGTGCAAAGTTTCGTTACGAAATGTTATAAACTGCGGATAATATAGGCTTGCGAAATTTGCAATTTTCAGTAATTTTGTATTACAAACGGGAAATTGATGCCCCAACACCCGATTGGGCTGTCAATTTCCTGTGCGTAATACAAAATGACTGAAAAACGGCAAACTTCGCAAGGCTTGATTATCCGCATTTTGCAACATTTTGCAGCGAAACTTTGGAATATTACTAATTTTGTGATGCTCTTTCAAGCTGTGATCTATAATGCAAATGGTCCATTTATATCAAAGAAAAACCGGTATACCGATAATATCGGTATAATTTTTTCGGTATACCGATACCGGAAATTTCTCATACCGAACATTCCTACTTGTACAGCATGCCAAAATGGTGTCACAATAATTATTGAACCAAATTGCCTAAATTCGTCCTAGGAAATACGCATCTCTAGTTAACATTGATGTCGGGACTCTACTGAAAATCGCCCAGAAAAAAACCGCCAAAACCATGAAAAAAATATTCAAAAAAATTTTTTATTTCCGACCTACCTACCCTAATTTTTTCGCGATATGAAACCGGAACCACAGGTATTTTTTTAGGTCCAATGAGGAAAACTACACTGTATGTAGCTGAGGTCAGACTGTTAGCACCCTCGGTAAATCCACTGTAAATGAGCGATGGCATTCGAGTCACAACGTCCACGCTTTGAAAACTGTTATATTATGTTGTACATACAAATATCATAATTAAAGATTCATTTGTACAAAATTGCCCATACATTTTTTGCTTTTGGACCAGTAACCTATACGTAGGTATAAAAACCCATGACTCAGAAGTAGTCTTAGGTACGTCTTGACTCTTAAGTTTGTACCACACCAGGTATGCGGCAAAAGTTGTCGGAGTACCAGTCAAGTACGGCTAAAAATATTGAATTATCATACCCTGAATTAACCCTTTAAATGGCATTGTGCCCTTATTCACCTTACTTTATAATTTTTTTCTGTCTAATGCCAGACGATTTTATTCATCAAGCCCTGGAGAGTGGCACTCAATGAGACATGGACATATAAGCAATGGTATCCCATTAGCAATTCACAGTTTTTGTTTGTGAATAAACATCAAAATTCACACAATGTAATTTATACTTTGTTTATCTTTGTGCTTTTCGAAGACATATCGTCTATATTTCTCTTTCGACACACTTTACAGTCAATTTCAGCTGACTTTTCATCGTAAGATTCCGAACTTCGTTCCGAACTTCGCAAATTCGTTGCGAAGTTCAAAAGTTCATAATGAAATTCACAAACAGGTTTGTAAACAAAGCCTCTGATTGGCTATTAAATCAAACCAGCCAATGAAATGCCCAGTTTACAAACCTGTTTGTGAATTTCATTATGAACTTTTGAACTTGGCAACAAATTTGTGAAGTTCGGAATCTTACGATGAAAAGTCAGCTGAAATTGACTGTAAATAATTAATTGATTAAAATCATAAAATAAAAAAAATAAAAAATTTATTACAAAGTTGTAATTTTTAAAAAAATTTTTATTTCTATATAACATGATTTTAATCAATTATTTAAAGCGTGTTGAAAGAGAAATATAGACGATATGTCTTCGAAAAGCACAAAGTTATCAAGCTCTTTCCTTGCTTCAACTAGAGAAATTTCCCAAATATATTCTTTGTTTATGTTTTGACTAAATCCATCTGATTGGTTTATTTTTTGTCACATGATTGCTTTTATATTCTTAGTATAAAAGCTCATGTACAGTAATTTTCCTGACTCACGCTACTAACTCCCGCAGAGGGACTTCACTCAAAACGTCAAATTTCTCCTTATTTTTTTCCAGGTAGCTGCATCCCTACTAATAAAATCTTGTTGCTCCCTACAGACAATTCAAGATTAGATCAAAGGTGAGCATCTGTTCAATCCATTGACATAAATACTAAGTTTAATTAACATTAGATTTGGTACAGGAAAAGTTGAAAATCTGCAAAGCCTCATGCATGGCTAGCAAATATCAAATGAAATTGCTTTAATTGGATGCATACATAATTACCAATTCTACAAAGATTTGAATAATTTATATGATTTTTATTGGACAGTGAATATTTTGGTCAAAACTGAAAGAAAAAACTTGTTAAAATTAATAAGTTGTTATACTGCAGTATAAATTAACCCATTGAGCACCAGCACTCTTCATTAATGAGTAAAATTGTCTGGTGTTAGACAGATTATAATAAATTAAGGCACAAATATGCAATCTATTACTGGCTGATAGTTGTGCACATGCATTCAATTTCCTCCACAAATTATTCACCACAGGGATGACCTGTAGAAGTGGCCGACCATGGAACAAGATGACACAGGGTACTATTTGATATCCACCAATCTCGTATCCAACATTTTGGATATTCAAAACAAGGAAAAAACAAGTTTTCAATTGTAATGAATTTAAACTAATTAATCTGATATGTTTATAACAGATTGATAAACAACATAAAGTCATAAAGTACTATGTCTGTGGAGGAATTAGTGGAGGAGTTTAGTATCCCAACAGATACTAAGCTTGTGATGTTCAGTGAATAAACTGTGTAATATGTAATCATCTGTACTTACACTAGCACTCACGTTTGTGATTTTATCAAAGTAAAGAGAGAATGTTACCTCAATTCTTGATGCATAACTACTGTTGTATGAAATGCCTTCCACCAAAGTTCGCCGCAACGTTTCAGGAATTTGCTCATAGTTGAAGTCAGCTTCTAAGACGCAATCCAATTTTCTTGCCAAGTAACTTTGCACAACAGTCATACGATTTGTGGTGAGTGTGCCGGTCTTGTCAGAACAAATGGCTGTTGCATTACCCATTGTTTCACATGCGTCTAAATGTCGGACAAGATTATTGTCCAATAACATTTTCTTGACAGAGAAAGCAAGGGATATTGTCACCGCTAATGGTAGACCTTCAGGAACAGCAACAACTAGAACTGTGACACCAGTAATAAATGCTCGTAGATATTCAGACACATGTTTCTTTTGGAACGATTCACCTTCAACATGATATGTTTCAATGGAATATCGTATCCAGATAACAATAACAGTTAATATACCGGCTCCGAGGCCAAACCAA
This sequence comes from Paramuricea clavata, assembly GCA_902702795.2. NCBI lineage: Eukaryota > Metazoa > Cnidaria > Anthozoa > Malacalcyonacea > Plexauridae > Paramuricea > Paramuricea clavata. The sequence continues at coordinate 6,282 of CACRXK020008073.1, forward strand.
CCAATCAGGACAGCAAGCTTTGTTAACTTTGCTTGAAGGATTGATTTTTCTTCTTTGTCTTCATTTTCGTTATCTGTTTGATCCGTCTCTAACAATTCACCATCTTCAGCATCACCATTTGTTGGTTTTGTTGCTGGTGGTTGAGCACCAGCAGCATTCACTTCACCTGCACCAGAAACCAACAGTTTCAATATCTGACCAGATCTAGAGTTGATACCAACTGCTGTGACTACCATTTTACCACTGCCTTCCATCACCCTTGTACCAGATAATATAAATGGATTTGCATCGCCTTTCTTCACAAGATCCGACTCCCCAGTCAGTGAACTTTCATCAATTTTGAGATCATTATTTTGAACGAGAAGCCCATCTGCAGGTATCATATCCCCATATTTCAGTTGACAAATATCACCAACAACAATATCACCATTAAATATAGACGATGACTCACCCTTTCTGATGACAGTAAACGTGTGTTCACCCTCAATTTTATTTTGTAAACCACGAAATTGTTGTTCTTTCGTATAGTCATTTACAGCAGTAACGAGAGCAACAATAATGACAGCGACAAATATGGCGAAACCTTCAATCCATGCCGTACTTTTGTCTTCTTCGACAGTCACTCCAAGTATAAGCGAAACCAAACCAGCTACCATCAGAATAATAAGTAGTGTATCTTTAAATGCATCGAATAAGAATTCTAAAAAGGTTTTTGGTGGCTGTGGAGGGATGTAATTTGAGCCAAATGCCTCCATACGTTCTTTAATACTGTTGCCTTCTATGCCACGGGCAACAGAGCTATGCAGACGACGAACAACTTCATTGATACTAACGAACTTTTCTTGAAGCAACTGTAGGCCATCTTCGCCTCCTTTCATTACTTCTATCAAATCTTCTTTAGGGATATCAGAAAAATCTACGACATGGCCATCAGATTCATCAATGCTAACACTGCCCGAACGCGATCCAGTAGCCATGATGTCAAACTATTATAAAATATATGTTGCACGACTTAATACTGGCTCTATGCCTTCACCACTGCCAAATAAAACATCAGAAATTAAAGTATTGAGTATACTATTTAAAGATAAATGATTTTACAGGCATTTCTTTTGAGATAAACTTGAATCTGCCAACATCAAAGAACATACAATTCTAGATCAATTTATTATGCAAATGATGGCAACCGACAACGCCTTCGACGTTATATTATATTTGAAGAGATTAATATGAAAACAACAATCATATCTGGAACTATGACATTCGGACTAACCTGCAATACTTACTTCGTGACTTGATTTGAAATATTAGATCTACTTTTAACACTTCATTGGATTTCCACTTGCTATATATTGCGTTGAGCCAAGCAGACTTTTCGCTGCGAAGATTGAATATATGTTTACATAAATGAATAGTCCGAATGAACCAACTTCATATGTTGCAAAAAAATCCTTTGAAGCTGATGTAGTATTGCTGAACGGACTCCTCTGGTAGCCTTTGTCCTACATGCGAATATTTGTTATATGCAAAGACAAATTTGTCCACTTTTTGTGTGGAAATGCAATCTCTGACACAGGCTTTATTCAATATGTCCGCGCTTGCAGCAAGCTGTTTTAGCCCAGAGGACCCCGTGATCTTTTCCCATCATTTCATTGGCTGACACTCCCAATCTGATAATTCTATTGGCTCTCATCAATGCGTGGGAAGGGTAAATTACTTCGGAATTACAGTTCGTTTAGCTAAATGATTTTGGGGAAAATTCTTAATTTTCATCAATATATTTGTAGACATCTGCACTATTGGACCAGATGTCATTACGAAATAAATTTACTTTCTTACTTTCATGTTTTCCGATGATTTCATTCTTGTATATTTTGATTGTAATTCACATTTGTGTATGATATAATGACAACTCTTTGGGAGTCCATAAAAATTTTATTCGAAAGTGTTTTAAAAATGTAAATTGTAAAAACAGTGATAAGATATGTAATGAACGGTTGCAATAGAACAGCCAAAGACGTGTTAAGACTGGTGTTTGTTATTTTCAAATCATTTATCATTTCGTTGTGGCAGAAAACAAATGTTTTTGACCTCCAATGTCTCCATTGATTTAATTATCATAGCTGCCGCAACCCTGACCGAGTCAAAACAGTGGAGTCAAAGTGATACGCTACAAAACGCTACATACGAATTTTCGCTCAGTCTTAAATTCTCGCGCGATAAATGCGTTATTTTAGCGCAGTTTTAGTTTCGCGCACCTTCAAATGGCACAAAAGTAGAAATTCACATTTACATCAGGGCTTTCAAAATAAGCCGGTCGCCGCCAGAGTTGCGGTAGGTGCTAGGGTGCTTCACCGCCGGTTACTTTGTTTAGTACTTGAAATATTAATTTTGCTCTCCTTCCTCCGAGTCTCCGACTCTACGTTTCTTCAGGCTCAATCTGCATGGTCTACTTTATAGCCATTACACTTTCTCACGCCGCAATTTTTCCGGCCTTTTCCAAATCTGAGATTGTACGCGGTGAATAAAAGATTTGTATAACTCAGTATAATTGTGAGTATAAACTATAATCATTATAAGTTAATTTACAGTTTTAAATATTTGAAAAAAATGTTTTCACATCGCTTAGATTTTTCACGTTGTTTTCAAAAAAGTACCCCAAAAATGCGGAATTTGGCCCTCGTGAGAAAGTAATTTAGTTATTTGCATCTTAAATCTTCTAGTTATCTTGTTGACGAATGAGATCCAAGATCGCCTACTTTATCAACAGTCACCTACTCATAATTCTCAAAGTCCTGTTTACATGAGCCCGCGGGTTTGCTGAGCACAGAAATGGGATGAGTGCTTTAGTGGGACGACATTATGTATTAACGTCTTCGAAATATTGCACCTTGTTTAATGTTTGTTCCGTATTTTCCAATTATACCGTTCAAAGTACTTTATAGGTCAAATTTTATTCTACTTGACTGACATCCCAGGTAGCGCAAGGCGAGCCGAGCTCGTTTCTCATATGAACACAAATTGAATGTTATGTGAAGCAGATCTCACTCATGCAGGTAAGTTGGAAATGGCGAAACTGACGCAATATTGATTGTGGTACCAAAGTTATTTCCTCATTACACAATTATCCATCATGATTCCCTATTACCCTCATCATTTCTCTGATTATGTAATTCTGCCATGCAACCTAACCTCGTCCTGGGGCGTTCTGGTGAGTCGCGGGATGATTTTTTTGCGCACTTATGGTCTGCGTGAATAATTGTAATAATATACGACGCATATTGAAATACAAGACGAGTACTTGAAGAGTTTATTGAGTTTCTCGCTCATTGCTGAGCGGATTTCCCAATTGCTAGGGATCCGAGGTATCTACGACTTAACGTCCTTATCCGAGAAGATGCGAATGTCTAACCATTTACTCATGTCACTGTAAAGGTAGCACTTTCTCCTCAATTATTGGAAGATCTTGCGTGGAGGTCCGACCAAGGATTGAACTTGAAAGGCAAGCGTGCTGACCACAACACTACAATATTTATTGATACAAATGGAATCTTGCCTATAAATTGACCAAAATTCCATGGATGTGCTTTGGTTAACCAGTGTTGCGTTTAGTTTGTTTTCACGTCTATTTAATATCTCTTTCTATCTCCCCTGCTCTGCCTCTAGGTGTGTTTCAGTACAGGAGTGGTGAGCAGTTGTCTCAACAATTCTCCGAGAAAAATGTTTCTGCCATGCATATACATGCATACTGCAGGTTTTCTGCAGGCATTTTACCATTCTAGTGAGAACAGATATAGTGAGAGCTATTGAGTATAAAAATTGCTTAGTGATATCAAATGTTTGAGCTATCGTCCATCACTAACGTGTTTCTTCTAGTATCTAAGAACTAAAAATTATAATATGTTAGTGATAACAAACTTATCTGATGGTTATGCGTCCAAAGTTTACCACATATTTAAATATGGTTTGTTTTTTCATATCTCTGAGGATAACTCTATAATTGAATATTGAAACATTGCATGTTTGTTTTCAAAACAAGTTTTAGGTCGTAACCCTTTGAAACGGCACTCAACGCCTCCAGTACTAATGTGGTGAGCGGCGAGACGCGAAACTCAAAGCTCGGATCCATCTTGATACCGACGTTATGTAAATGAAATTATCATTTTTCTATCAGGAAGGTGGAAAAAAGATATTTAAGTTAATGATGTTTATAAACATGTGATAGGTTAGGGGGGTTAGGGTGCGGTCTGAAATTAGGGCTGTGATTACGGTACATGAACAAACCTGTTCCCGGATCGACAAGTTTTCAACAATGTTATTACACAGGTTGCAACTGAGCAATACTGTCCCGATATTGTTAACAACTTGTTCTGAGGGTGCAACCTTCTCAAAACATGTTGATATCGAGATGCTTGAATAAGGTTGTGCTGCTAATAATTATATTCTTTCAATACAGAATAATTGTGTAATCTCATCCTATAATTCTCTTTACTACACGCGTAAAAACGAGACAATCCCCACTAAATTAATTTGCAACTGCCAGTGTAACAAAACGGATTATTACAGAAAGACTTTTGCTTTTACCAGTACTAAATTTTGGAACTCATTACCAGATTACGTGAAAAAAATAAACTAAATGTTTGTCATAATCTGCATCGACTACCATATATAAATTTCATAAAAATTGTAAATATTGTAACTTTACTATCTTGAGTTTATTATCTTCATTATGCACGGCTCACACTTATCAATGCATGTATAACAACCGTGTTTAATCAATCAATCACTCAGGCCGCTTCCCGCCTTTCAATCAAAATCAACTTCAAGAACTGCACGCCTCTTTCCCAGTAAATTCAAGGACCCATGACACGACTAATTGAGTCATGAATTATGGCACGAACTTATTTCAAGTGTAGCAATAATGACAATCTGTTATTTAAACAGATTTCAAGTATTATCAGAGCTGGAAGGAAATATGAGGACTATATGAGGACTTCCATGGGAGATTTTAAACGAGCGTGGGAAGCTCGAAAGTGAAACGTATTCATACAGAGCTTTCTCGAAGATATTTCAACTCCGTAATAACTCTCGTTGCTTCACGAGGCCAATATATACACACAAAAACTATATACATATTAGGCGATTATTCTTGTTCGGAAACCACATTTAACTTCCGATATTAATTCCTTTTCACCAACGGAAATTCATATTGTCGCATCGAGATCAATTAGCAGTTGTGAGAACTTTCCGTAGCTATCAGCATTGTTGTCAGAGAAAATCACTATATCGTTAAAACACAATAGATACATAAAAAAAGTCCAATATTCAGCTCACGCATGAGTCCTTGGCCTGCTTGGAACATTGTTAAATACACAATCTGCATCAATGATCGCTTATGAAGGCCGTTTCATTGAAGATTGTAAAATCACTGGCACTGCTGCAACTACTATGAATATATTATTTCCACTATTTTACAACATAAGTTTTACATCGATCAAACTACTGGAAACCTGAACAAGTTTAGATACAGACAGTTAAGGCCAAAGGTTATATTTTACAATACAGTTTGATACGAGTGGATCAGAAAGTGATTGCGAGTTAAAACCATAATATAATAATTTACTGGACATATATAAATGTACTGTGGTTTCCATCAGGGGCTGTGAGGGAGACTAAAACACAGTCATCTCCGCAGGCTATCAATGATCTAGCTTCCATTCTAGCTTCACTCTAGCTTCTGTTATATTTGTTGACAATAATTATAAATTTATAATACAATATATAAACAACATATGATAAAAGTGAGTTACATGAACTTATGTGAGATATGCATGTATGTCTGCCAGCTTACTGCTCATGGAAACTCACACACTTGTCTCGTTTGCATATTTCATGTTTGCTCTCAATCTGTTCTTGCAATGGAATGATCTAATGAAATGAAACAAAATGTTAGATACACAGTATAATGTGCCTGAACGATAGAATCACCAAACATTTGCCAGACCTTTAGCTGCCTATCAACATTGAATAGGAGAACACATTTAATCGTTTTAAGTTTTTTTCAAGTCATTTTTTTGTTTTTGCTTATAAGCTATTTCTGTGTACAGAAAAACAAGCAATTTAGAATTTTAGCGATATACATATACGCGATAATGGAGCATCTTAACAGAAGCTATAATATGCCTGGAAAGGCGTATGGGCTATAGCACAACACTATATACGCTGCATGGTAATGAAATTAGCCTATAGGAAAAATTGAAATTAAATTTATTTAATTAAAATAAAATGATTGTGTTCTAATTATGACTACCACTTGATGCGAGTGACGTTAGAGATTACAAAATAATAGAGTGGACATTGCGTTCAGGTTGGCTAATCTGATATGAAATACTACAATCCATTACATAGGCTTTCAAAATAAGTTGACAACCGTAATTACTGCTGGTTACTTTGTTTAGCACTCGAAGTATTCTCCTTCCCCCACTCTAAGCTTTCAAACAAAGTTTTCCTCAATCTGGTCTAGTTTAAAGCCTGGTTATTTTTGAAACCAACATACTATTTCGTAAAACTGAGTTAGGTATTTGCCATCTTAAATCTTAACTTGCTGAAGAATTAATGTTGTGATATACATTATAATTTGGTTAAAGACCTCAGTTGTGTTGCTATCTAATCAATATACAAATTATACACTAGTTAATTTGGATGACTTTAAGACTTCCAAAACCCTAATCTGAATGTCAGGCCTTTATTTTTTCCGCCTTACGCTAAAAGGCGAAAATCGGGCAGAGGAGAGACGCGCGGGCGAAAAGGTGAAAAAATAAAGGCCACCATCCATATTATGGCCGTTGAGTTGATTGGCTGTCTAATTTAAGTAACGTCGTTGGACTGGTTGTTATTAAACATATTGGCTAAGGTCAAATTCGAATTGGTCGCCCAATCTAATTATATTGTTTTATTTATATTGAGATAGACTCGTTTCTTGTGGAAGAATTGTTTGAAAAAGATTTGTAATAAATTCGTTGACAAATTTATGTACGAGTCAAATCCAACCGCGATCAGCCCCCCCCCCCCCCGGGGGAATTTGACTTTTGAAAAAATAAGTGGTCAAATGCCCGCCTGAATAGGCAGAAACCACAGTCAAATGCTCTGCTATAGAGGCAGAAACCACAGTCAAATGCCCTGCTATAGAGGCAGATTAAACCACAGTCAAATGCCCTGCTATAGGGCTAGTCCTGGAATTTTGGTTAAAATTAAATTGAACAAGTATTTCAAGATTAAAAACAACGAAAAATAGGCCGTCAGTTCTTCTTTTTGTTCAACTGGGCATATCGATATCATTTATGTATGATTGATATTTGTGTTTCAGAAGAAATTTTTAATTAAACTATCGAAGACGTAAAATAGAAAACTCCTGAAGCGCTAGAGTGTACATATAACTTTTGGGTACAACCGCTGAGCAAGTTGTTATCAAGTGGTCAAATGCCCGACTGGGCCATATAGGTAATCTTAAGTCAAATGCCCTAGGATTTTATACTTGTTGGCCAGGAGATCGCACAGCGTAACAGTTTCTGAATTACGTCTGTGCATATAGCTCTCATTCTCAGAATTTCTTTAGTCTTTAATTTGTGGGAAAATACTGTGTCTACGTCTATATACTATAGTGGAATGGATGACCTAGAAATGCCTTGGTGTTTGAAGTTTATGACAAAAATTCAGCTAACTTTATTATCTGAAATAAATATTGAAACGCTTTTGTAATAATCCACTAAAATATTTAAAAATAACAAAGTGGGCGGCACAGGCTTTTGACTAGATTTTCCTCAGGCCTTTATTTTTTCGAAAGGCCTGACATTCAGGTTACCTATTCTTGGGTTTCACTACGGTGAATCTGACAGGGGGTCAACCTCAAATGTATTGATGCTTATGCTGTACTGGAGTGAGAAAATTATACGAAATTGAATGTATTTGTCACCAAACACAAGGCTATAATACACAAACAAGCGCAATCGACTCACTCTGATAACTGTGTTTTGTTTTAGAGTTGACCCTCCCCCCCCCCTCACTTTTATAACGTCATATAAAACCCAAGAATACCCTAACCTGAGATCAGGTACTATTTTAAAAATAATAGCCTGACACAAAGCAAAGTTATATTTAGTATCCAATCAAAATGTTGCAGAAATTTAAATTTCACACAACAACAACAATCTAATTATAGTTGTGATCACTATAAAATATATCAACAAAAATAGTAAATATAATAAATTTAAATTTCACACAACAACAACAATC